>MUZC01000774.1:119091-146131 GCA_002072015.1 Radix auricularia | reverse complement strand
GCAAAATTCACGCTCCAGTGTGATCACCAAGCGTTAAAATACCTAAATACGACTAAATTTGAAAATTCACGGGTTGCGAGATGGGCCCTGATTTTACAAGAGTACAATTTTGACATTGACTACATTAAAGGGGAAGATAACATTATTGCAGACTTTCTATCTCGGCAGTGAGGAAAGTAGGCAGTGAGTTGTGATCAATGAATAGACAAAATTCGGTCGAGTTACGGCGACCAGGAGAGAAAGGCAGACAAAGGACATGGTTATGACCTCCAAAATCAGTGCAGGTCAAACACGGGTTTCAGTGGACTTGGACAGCGAGACTGAGTCAAACGACCTTGACTAGAAAAAGGACAGGGTTACGTTCAGTCGGGTTACGAAGATCGAAAGAGAGAACGGTCGTGTGGGTCATTGAGAGCTCATGATATATTAATAATGTTGATAGTTCCATGAGATTTTGATGTGGTTAAAATATTGTGTATGAAGATGTATTCGTTTTGTTGAGGATCATTATGAGGATATGATGATGGTTATGTTTTATAATTATGGGTATGGATAGATAAGTTATCTCCATATGCCGTATGTATTAATAGATGCACATGATTGCGATATAAGTGATTGTAATGGGTTAAATACAATCATGCTGAAATATTACAGTTTGGATAAGTGGTTATCCCTGTAAGATTACCTCATGCTGGAGGCAATCCTGGAGTAAATATCATAAGAATTTATATGAGGAACCAGTAGAGTCAGTTAAAGCAACCTGTGTAAACTGTTAATAGAGTAATATTGAATAGTCATGTTGTAGATATGTTAAGATTTTGATTATTTACACAATGAAAATGTGGTAGACCTGCCAGCCGAATTTTTTTTAAAATTTCGGCTGGCTGACATAATTTTTCGGCTGATATCCGGATTAGCCGGATTTTAAAATTTCAGCTGGCTGACATAATTTTTCGGCTGATATCCGGATTAGCCGGAATTATCCGTGAATTGACATTTGCAGCTGATTTTTGTCTGATTACGAAATATTCAGCTGAAATTTGGCCAATAATGAAGAAATAAATCTTCAGCAATAAAACACTTTTACAATACTTCAGAAAGTTTTATTACTTTTAACAATAAAAAAACAAACAGTTTTATTTGCTATACTACTAAATTTGTGCATGAATCATGAATGCATTCCACTCAATCAGTTTCTGTCACTCTAGCCCGTTATGCACTTAGAAAATCAGTGTATAATTGTCATGGATAAAACAAACGCGATGTAGTTTATCAGCTGTTAGGCTTGATGGTTTGCTGTTTATTATCAGCCACTTTAGTTTTGACTGCTGACCTGACGGCTTGGTAAACATCATCCAGGGCTGTTCCAGCAAGTGTTACAGGTGCCATGTTGAGAGAGAGAGCAATTAATTTTGAAGAAGTCAACAAAACCATCTTTAGCCACATTTTCAAAGGCTAGCAAGTCTCTACAGAACCAGATAACGATATCTCTTGACAGTTCATGACTTGATGTTGCCTGACATTGACTGTTGTCTTTTCCATACTTACGGAAATATCCCAAAATTTTATTAGACTTTTCTTGACTTTGTACTGACACATTGTGCTTGACACTTTAGTGAAGATTCATGCCACTTGATGTAATTGTGGCAAAATTGGTTACTTTTGAAATGTGACCCTTGTCACCCAATGACTGCTGAGCAGTGAGACACAGCTGACAATAAACTCGATCTTCGTCTACATTTTTCACATCAGCAGAGAACAGGCCACCAAAATATTTCCAGCATTGTGCTTTAGAATTTCCATGTAGGCTAGGCGGTTTAGGTTTTACTTGTAGGTTTTTAATGAACTGCCTCTCTTCCAGGTTAAGATGACCTAAAATCATCATATAGTCATAAAAATTGTTACATTAGAAATGGTATAATGTAAAAAGGTAATCATGCAGTCTTAGCACGTATATTATTTCACTGCAAATTTTAATTTTCTCGTGAGAACTTTAATTTTAATTTATTAAATGCATTTATATGTGTTATATTTTAGCTATTACAGCGCTAATTTGCGAGGCTTTTTAATTTATAAAGCTGTTTTCGGCTCTTGATGCTACATAATCAGAGTAGAGTATGTTACATCCATTTTGGTTATCTAGCACCCTACTTGCTGGGTTGCCACAGCAAGAGGTTAAATGAAACTTTCTCACTTACAAACAAGCAAAAAAAGAAATAAACATCTAGTAAGGAAATAAAAAATGAAACTTTCATTAAAATATTTATTGATCTGCTAAGAACCTTAAAATGGATAAATGAAACTTTTTTTAAAAAACATCTTCAATCATTAAATTTATTTTAGCACGGGTTGTTCCAGGTAAATAAAATCTGGCTAGCAGGGTGCTAGATAGACAAAAATGATTCATCCTACCCTGATAATGTAGCGTCAAGGGCCGAAAAAGCCTTATAAATTGAAAAGCCTTACAAATTAGCGCTATAATAACTAAAATATGACATATATAAATGCATTTAATAATTTAAAAATGAAAGTTCTCACGAACAAATAAAATTTGCAGCGAAATAATATACGTGCTAAAGCTTCAGGATCACCCTTAAAAAATCATCAGTTATTGACTAAGCTAGTATTTATCTAGTTAATTAAAACAATTAATATAGCTTATATATTTTTATATATTATTATAGTATATAGTTAATATAGTTATATAGTATATAGACTTACCTTTCTGCTAATAAAGGTAGAAGATCGTTGTGCCATAATTGAGTAAAAATAAGTCGCCTATTTACGAAAAAGCTTAACGATAATTTTAATTAAATAATTAATTTGTATTTATTTTAGTATTAGTATTTTATAAATTATGATTTTAATAAAAAGATAACATGCAAGAACTGTATCAGTGATTATATTATTTAGGTTTAAACAAACTATACAAATAACTTATTTTCTTCACACTTACGGCGACGGTTATTCTAAAAATACAATGAACAATCGATCTTAAAACGGAACGCAGTGAAACTTAAGAAAACAAAAACATTTCGGCGGCTCGTTCATTCTTCGGCGGATTTACGGCTGACAAAATTCGGCGGCTAATGCGGCGCGCCGCATATTTTCCGGCGGATTTTCGGCGGAGGCAAATTTTGCGGCGTATTCAGCGCGCGGCGTCGGCTGAGGGGTCATGAACTAGTATTTAGCCAGACCTGTATGGCAGGAGAGATAAGCTGTACTGAGATATAATTTACTACGTCCTGTACGACAGGAGTGTTGGGCAGTTTTTTGTAATACAATTAACCAAGTTCCTGGTGGCAGGAATGGCGGGCTGTATTTATATCACAATAGGACTGTGGCTATAGTGGGATAAGAGATCCCAATAGCACAGGTCCCGGTAAAGAAATTATTAGAGCAGTGGTTGCTCGTTAAAAGGGTCCCATGAGGTGGACAAGTACTAGCATTTTTTGTTTTGCCTGATTGGTAATGTTGTAAATTGTAATATGTTGTTCTTGGGGTTCTTTTTCTCACCTGAGATCTTGGACATATATAATTTTTTTCCCTGAGATCTTGTATAGATATAAATTTTTGTTGTCACCTGAGATCGGGTGTATATATAGATAAGTATATTGTATATGTATATTGGTAGAAAAATAGATTATCAGTTATGTCTAATGATGTAAGACCTCGCATGTGTAAATTTTGTTGGTTATTGCTGCTAAAATGTCTTATTTTTTGAGACTATGTAACTATGTAAGTCGAGTTTGTTAGTAGTGTGTTTTCCATGATGTAATAGATTAGGGATTATGAATATGATGAATGTAAAAAATTCATATGATGATGTTTATGTATTTAGGGCAATTATTTTCATGATGTGTTATGAATGTTTAGTGATTCCATACCCTGACTTATTTTGCTTGTGAGATTCTACTAGCAAGTAGAATCTAACGGAAGAGGGGGGATATGTCAAGGTATGAGAATCCCTGTCAATGAATGGTTCTGAGTTGTTACTGAGTTGTCAATCAGTGATGTGAGTTGTCGTGAGAATGTTTTGAACTTTATTCAGTTTACGGACTTTTGAATGTCAGGCAATGACTTGAGAGTGCGCGCAAGGGCTATATATAGTGTGGGTCTGTGTAGTGTGTCAAGAGACGAGTGAGAGACGAGAGTGGAAAAATATAGGAGAGACTTGTAACGTCAGTGTGTGGACGTTCGGCCAGAGCTGTGTAATTGACGGATGGTGTTATCGAGGTTTGCTCGAACACTGGAAGGCTGTGAACCTGTATGCGTATGCTGTGATGTCTCGATGGCTGTATGAAGGATTTATACGTGCATTTATAGTTCAATAAAGAACACCTTCTATTCGACAAGAGTCTGTCTTTATTAAGATTGAATCCAGAACCCAGTACGCAACAAGGCCAAACCCTAGTAGCACTTATAAAAATGTATATTTTGGTAGCAATTGCAGCAGGGGGGGGGGGCGAGTTGTGAAAGAGGTTAGAAATAAATCAGAAATGGCACTAAGATTTTTTAAAATAGGAAATAGATTTTTCATGATGTTTTCTGGTATTAATTAAAAGAAACGAACTTCATTTTTTACACTTTAAATTCTAAATATAATTGTAACTTTCATAGGATAGCAGAACTTGGAAGTTGTTAAGATATATGAATTCAGGTTATGAACCTTACTTGAACTTTATCTGTTCCTGAAATCAGTTCATGACATGGAATTTTCACAACCCAAATTATTGAAATCAATTAAATAAATACAATCCATTCTTAAGGCACAGAATTGTTCTTTCTTTTATTTTTTCCGAACATCTGCTTGTTTATGTAATAAAATGAAAAAAATAGGTTTACTTCACATATTAAATTAAGAAAAAGAAAAAAAATCAAAATAAGAAAAAATATTTAGTCTAGCTTTTGTATCCAGAAAGCAACCATGGGAATACGTTAATTCAAATCTTTTGCTGCTGTTAGGCCAATGAAGGCAAGGTTGCTCACTATTGGAAAAATTATTCTATGGCTCAGCAATATAATTACAGCCTGGCCTTTGTATGTAAAATACACAATCATTTGTCTCAAACATTAATCTTCACTCTACATCTCTCTCTAGCCTTTGTTCATAACCAGAGGCACTGTTCATTACCAGAGACAATGTTGTTCATAAACTAAATTGTTTCTAACCTGGGGTGTTAGTAGCCAAGGTACCACTGTGCATAATTGTCTAGGTAGCAGTCATTCAAACTAACCCTACAAATTCTAATTCTAACCCACATAAAATTCTATTTATCTGTAATAAAGATGATTTTTTAAAATACCAATCATTCAATCTGAGGTTTTGTTACTAGACTGATTTTGATGTTTTTAATGATTCATCAGGTGAAATGTCAAAAGCTGCTACATTCTCCTACATCATCAGCAATCCTTCACCTGGTCAAAAACTCAAAGTTGGAGATATTATGTGCGTATTAATCTTATGAAATAAATGTTATTTTTTCAATTCTTAATAATGTTTGAATAAAGTCAAATTTTTTTTGCAAAATCTGTAACTGTTAGGTTTGTTAGTGATTATTAATTTATTGTTGAAATAATAACTCTATTAACATATTGTTAATTAATTTTTTGATATATTCTCGATAATTTTGGTTACATCACAGAATCACAATAACATTAAAGTATTTAAAGCCCATGGCTATTGTCATTTTCAATGCTGGTTCAATTATAAAATTTGCCTTCATCATTTAAAACGGATCAATTTCAAATGCATAGAGGAATTAAAGAAATAAAGGAGAAATCCATAAAAGCCACCATAACAATAACAACAGATCAAGGCAGCTCTACAGGGATGTATAATTATTACTGTGAAAAATTTCTTCTGTCAAGTTATGTGATTCAGCCGTCCTCCATGTGTGCAACGCCCAGCAAACTTCCACACATAAAACCCAACAAACAGATATCTACACGCTATCTGAGTACAACTGAGTCCTGTCCCAGGAAAGACACAAGGCCGACAGTTTGCTATCTGACACCGCGTCAATCATCTCCCAGGGACGTTAGGATGTCAACAGTTTGTGAGATTGGAGATGAACTGCACAGTTGTACAGAGAAGACAAGCCTGTAGGATCTGGTACGTTAAATTCACAACAAAAGTAATTAATTGATTTAATTCCAACTCACCCCAATCCAATCATTGTTGTAAAGATTTTATCATGGAGCTTCAACGTTTAAAAAAATGTTATATTTGTGGCCAGCTATTGTTTATAAAAATGTGTGTGATTATAAAAAGGCAGCAATTTTTGGTGTGAAGAGAGAGAGGTTGTCTTTATGTGTGTTTTCAAATAATACAGTCTTAAAATATTTTAAGTTTGTATAATTTGAATTGGAGTTGGAGAGACATAAATTTCATACACAGAATTCTCTTTAAAATATAAATTAAATATTCAAAAGTTATCAAACTTTATCTATTGTTATTAAAGAATATGACAGGGGAGAGAGGCAGGTCAACACTGACTTTGTCATCTACCAAAGTTGGATGATACAACCCAGAGCCACTTGGGATTAAAGATAAAATAATCCATTTTTGCTTTCCTAACTCAAACATAAGTTGTAGCAATAAATAAACATTTGATACAGTTATGATACAAATGCTATCATCAGAACCAATATATATATATTTATCATTCATATAACCCATAAACATTTGTTTTGCCTAGGCTATTTTTAACACCTTTTACCATATCAATCAAAGTATCAGGTAAGTTCATTTCATTAATCAAAGATTGACATATTTTTTGTTTATATTAACTGTTTGCCCTCATCCTATGTCAGTTTTCAACCACCATGTTATATTGTGTTACTGCTAGTACCATGTAACTTTCCTAATCTACCACACATGAACAAAAGTTTAAAAAACACAAATTGTTTATTTTCATTGCTAAAAATTTTTTTTTTAATTTAATTTTCCAAAAATTATTTAGTTTAGACTATATATATAATCTTTCATTTACTGTCTTCCTACGCTGTTACTGTAACTGATTTGAAGCAATTCAAAAATTTAAACCATTGTTTTCTCTCTCTTCATTCATCTTACCACAGTCTTTTTATTCCTTATACTTTATCATTTATGCGCTTTGAGTATGAAAATTCAGTATGAATGGATACCAGCATATTAGAAATAAGCATTATCATTATTACATACAATTAAATAATTATAGCATTAATTTTTACCAGCCTCTATTATCACATAGTTTTCTAATTTATAATAGAACTGTTTGTTTTGTTTTGCGAAACACTTAAGCATTTAATAAAAACTGCATTTGTATTTGTAATATTGTATGCACACTTGATAAAAATGTTTTCAAAAATAATAAATGTAACCAAAATGTGTTCAGAAGCAGAATATTCTTTTTCTTTATTTATGAGGTAATGAGGTGATAATTATATTGGTTAACAATCTTTTTTTTCCCCAATGAAAGAGGTCAGCAATATTGGGCCTTACGTTTTGATATTTTGAAGAGTTTCTCTTTTTTCCACATTCCTTTCTGAGCATTAAAAAAAAAAAATCTCACCCATTTGATTGTCTTGTGAATGTCATCAACATTGGGTCTGCTCAAGGTTTTTGAAGACATGATATTGGCCTTTAAATCATTTGAGAGCTGTTTGTTTGAGGGTTAGACAGAGAAAAAAATATTAAAATATTGATTAGGCCTAACCATTAGCACACCAAAAATAAGTAATAAAAAAGCATTTCTTTCAAAGGGGCCGTCCATAAAGTACGTCACGCTCCAGAGGGGGGAGGGTGTGTAAGTAAATGTAACAGTTTGTGACAGTGGGAGGGAGGCGTCCAGTCATGTGCGACGTCACGATGTTTAAATATTAAATTTTAATTATTTTGTTAATTTAAAAAGTTATTTCTGTTTGAAAAAGTGACGTACTTTAGAGGGGGTCCTAGATATGTGACGGGGGGGAGTTAAAAATGATAAAAAATAGCGTGACTACTTTATGGAGGACCCGAAGTTAAGATCACACCATTAGAGTAGGCCTAATTCTATTTCTTTGCAGTAAATATTTTCTAAATTTACATTTGTACCTTAAGTCCAACTTGGTTGGTCTATGGCGGATTAAGGGGGGGGGGCTGAGCGTGCTAAAGCCAGGGGCCTCCGACGGTTTAGGGGCCCCCAAACTTTTTATATTTATAATAAAAGTGTACAAATGTTTATCTTAGATATACAGACGCTCCTTCTATGCAGAAGATAATTGCGTCCACAGACCATGAGAGATGATCTGTTGGCAAGGGATGCAGCGGTCACAGGCCACGGCTATAGGGGTTCCACGCATTACCCCAGCCGCCTAACTATTGTCTAGTTAGGTACCCATTCGGAGCTGGGTGACTCGGGGACTCCTCAGGCCGCGAGAACAAATCCTCACCTTCGTGTGGATTCGAACCCGTGACCATCGGTATGACAGTCGAGAGCGCTACCTCTCGACCACCACGAACCCTTGAAAATATAAAAATAATAAAAATATTAACTATACAACTGATCGCGAATCAGACCGGATACTACTGATACTGATAGAGTTAATAATCGATAAAAAGTGATTTAATTGGCTCATTTAGAGTACATAGTATAAAGTATGTAAAGTATAGTTTATATTTTAAAAATTTCTCCATTTAGTCGAGCTCCGCTGGCCGTGTGGAGAGAGTACAGGCGCGTGATGCAACCTGTGTGGGGTTCGATTCCCATCAGTGGGAGATAAAATATTTCTTTTCACACTCAATTTTAATGTTTCAGAAACACTTCAAAAAGTTATTTCTTCGTGTTCGTTTTTTTTTTCATTATTAATATTTAGTTACAGTCCTTTATTAGCTGTTAACAATCATTTTATTTTAAGGGACGCTGGCTGGATAGAGCTAGGGCCCCCGTTTGATTGCTGCCCGGGGCCCCGTGCAGTCTTAATCCGCCCCTGTGGTTGGTAGACAACCTGTTTGGGCGCGAACCATTTAGCTTGGTATGCGACCTTTGTTGGATATACAGCCTTTTTTAATACCTTCCGCGTGCTAGAGCTTGTATGGGGTCGTTCATTAATGACGTCATGCGATTTTGGTTGTATCCCTCCCCCTCCCACCCCCGACAAAAATTTACTTGGTCCCCCCACTCATAATTTGAAAAAGGTTTGCCCCCCCCCCCCTCAATAAAATAATTCTTATTTGAAAATGAGCTTGTTTTATATCATTTTATTCTCATTTAAGGTCTGGCTACACTCTAATATAACACGCGTGAAGCAATTTAAAATGTTAGTAAATAAATTGTAAGAGTCAAATATTTCAGAGGAACTTTTTTATTTAAAGTTGTGCGCTTTGATAAGACGTCACGTGTCTTAAACATCTCCTCCTCACCCGCCCTCCCCTCAGGGTTGGTGAGTGACGTCATTTATGGACGGGTCATTTGAGTCAAAATGACACATCGCGATTATTACGGAAGTGAACGACACACCCAGTAAATAAATTTTCACGTGATTTTTTTTGTATTACTCGTAAATGAGTAAATTCACTTATCATGAGTTCTTAGAAAGTTAATGAGAGAAACAAAGCAAATAAAAATATATCGTTAGATTCACCAGAAAATTGGAGGAAAAAAGAGAGAGAGAGAGAGAGAGATTGTTTTAAAGGGTGAAATTGGGGTGCGTGTCTAGGACTTGTAGTAAAACGTAATTTAAACGGGGAGATCGATGATTTCTTTGATTGTGAAAAACAAAGACTTTATTAAATGGGCCGATGTTGCGACGGGGGTGGAATCGACTACAAAGAAAGATCGGTGACATTAGAGCATGTAGAAAAATTGATCGGGATAACAGGAAAACAGCAGAAAAAATTGGGTATACGTTTTTATTTTTTAAAAATGTATTTTAGTATTAGGTCTAAGCTGTGTGCTGTATTTAAATTATTTTATACAAGCACTGCAATAAATTTATAATACGTAAATAACAATACGATTTTTTCATGGTAACGGATCAATCATTTTCCCTCTATTTCTTATTGAAAAATACGTTTGGTTTACAGTAATTTAGATCCTGTTTGGTATACTCCAAGGATCTGAAAGGGATTGAGGACGTAAACTGACTGTAATTTCAGTGTAATTCAATAAGTTTAATAGAAATCAAATACTTCAATCAGAACCCTTTGAATTTACATTGAATAATCATATCCATTTCTGCAGTCTATCTTTGCCTCATCTGATGTAGCTTATATTAAACATTAAAAACCATAGCCCTTTGTCCGAATAAGCTACAATTCTTTGTCTATAAAGTTTAAACCTAAGCCTTAAATCAATAAATTATAGTTATATTGTTATACTTCTAACAGCGATTGTTTGCTGAGGCCAACGTCCTGCTTCCTAGTTCTAGGTTTTTGCATTTCAATGCCTAGCTCTAACTACCATACTGGCACCCTGTGCATGTGATAGTTTAGAACATAAGGCTGTAAGAATCAACACAGATCACCGAATCAAAGAGCCACAAGAGCATTGGATTCACTTGAGCATGGTTCAATAAGGACCTACACAACATAAACCTCAAACATACCTGTGGCTAATGGCGTCACTAGGGGAGTGACACCTACATCTAAAATTTATGTTTTTAATTTTAAAAAATATCAGTTAACGTGCAATAATAAAACAGTCCCAAGGAACAACAATTTAAAAAAAAATAGTTAAAAAAAAGAATAGAAAAACCGCATCAGAGACAGCTTTAAACAGGTTTGACATGAAAGAGGTAGAGCCTTTTGTTTTAAATGAAATATAGCCAACTGGGCTTTCACATACCGACACTATGGACGAACCTCACCTCATGACTTCCTCACCAAAAAAAAAATAATAAATAAATAAAATAAGGGGGGGGTACGATTTTTTTCAACAACAAAAATAAAATCACTCAAAAGTCGGGTTTTCTTTATTGAAAATTCTGAATTAAAATTAAATGTCTTTGAGCTAATATTTTTTTTATTATTTATAGATCAATATATTAAATGCGTGATTTATATGCATGTTTATATATAGGTAGTCCTCGGGTTACGACGGTCTCATCCCGACTTACGCTGTCTCGTGGTTACGAACGCGTTCCCATAAAAGTAAGTTACAATTAGCAATGGCGTCACTATAGGGGTACGAGGGTTGCTGACCGCACCAAGTGACACCATCACAAGGGGTGACTCAAAAATTATAAATTCTGTATGTTCTCTGTATTTGGCACTGGAAGACTCTTATCTTATCTAAGATTTACAGACGCTCCTTCTATGCAGAAGATAATTGCGTCCACAGACCATGACAGATGATCTGTTGGCAAGTGAAGTAGCGGTCACAGGCCACGGCTATAAGGGTTCCGCGCATTACCCAGCCGCCTAACTATTGTCTAGTTAGGTATCCATTCAGAGCTGGGTGACTCGGGGACTCCTCAGGCCCCGGGAACAAATCCTCGCCTTCCTGTGGATTCGAACTCGTGACCATCGGTACGCCAGTAGCGCGCTACCACTCGACCACCGCGCCCCATAATTATGTCACGCCTAGGGGGGAGGGGTCACGCATTTGTGACGATCTCTGACGAGAGAGAGAAGGGTGTAGATATAGATATTACTTTACTACATAAGCTAACAGACTAAGTTAACTTTCAACATATTAAACTTAAATTGTTTGGATAAAAGAACAGTTTGTATTATGGCTCTAGTAGACTCTAGATCAGGGGTCTCCAAACTGCGGCCCGGAGACTTTTTAATCTTTAAAAATATTACCTGTAGTTAACCATAAAACTGTGTGTAGTCGGCCGTCAATTTGGTGTTAATGTGGCCCTCCGGCAGAAAAGTCTGGAGACCCCTGCCTAGACTCTAGATCAGGGGTCTCCAAACTACGGCCTGCGGTTTTAAAGTTAACATTATAAAAAATCTTTTTTTTTTCAATGGAGAAGTTTATACTTAAAAAAGCAAACCATTGTTAATTCGTAATAGCAATAATTAATTATTTACTAATACACGTAAAGTTGTATAAACCATTTTCTTTAAATTTAGTCGCTATTTTATCGATTAATATAATTTTAATCGAAACATTTTTTACCGATTAATCGAGAAATTAATCGTTAATTTCCGCAGCCCTAATAAATATATATAGATTTTCTACGACGATTTCGTGTTTACTTCTAGCGATTAACGCCACACCACCATATTTAAAATTTAAACTGTTAAAAATCGAATAAAATTATTTCAAATTAAAGTAAAAATATTAATTAAAATTATCAGCGTCTAACGGTTAAAATGTAAATAAGTAACATATTAACAAGAGAAACCAAATTTAAATAAAAGGGGGTTATGGTTTTGCAAATTATAGCAACCGCTAACCCTTTTCAAAAACGAAAAGTTTACGAATTTCTTATTTTCGATTCATAATAATAATAAATTTGTAATTTATATATCATACAGAATAGGACTGCATAAAGCTTTTTTATTAAAAAAACAAATTACACAGACTATTTGTGTAAGGAAACAATAAATTAAAGCTTTATTATCAACTAATACAAATAATGGTAGACGTTTCGGCTCATGCCTTCATCAGTACAAAAACAATTACATGTACTTACATATATATTAAAATTAAAACATATTAAAGTCTTTTCATTTTATCACATAGACTTTAATATGTTTTAATTTTAATATATATGTAAGTACATGTAATTGTTTTTGTACTGATGAAGGCATGAGCCGAAACGTCTACCATTATTTGTATTAGTTGATAATAAAGCTTTAATTTATTGTTTCCTTACACAAATAGTCTGTGTAATTTGTTTTTTTTGTAATTTATATAGCGCTGTATCCCAGCAAGGAACCAAGCTCACTGCACTTTACATGGAGCAAAGAACATGCATATAAATATAATAAATAAATAAACATTCATATCATAGTAACCACAAAAATGACAGTACGTTAATCATTAAGAGAATTATTATTGTTTCTTAAAAATACTTTAATTTTTAAAAGATGGTCTTAAGTGCAGTCTTGAAGGACTGAGTAGTTGAAAAACTACAGATGTGTAATGGTAGAGAATTCCTTTGTTTAGCTGAAAAAAAGAGAATGACCTTTCGCCAAATGTTTTAGTTGGTGTCTTACTACTCGGATTCGTACCCGGATCCGGCTAATTGTACATCTAACTCTAACTATTCGGATTTGGTCTACCCGGTTGGTCCCTAATAAATAATAAAATAATGATGAGGGTCTTTTTCATTGATATTTAAACCAATTTATTGAGAGGTAGAGTTATTGAGTAGAACTACAACAGAAAATGAGTACTCCAAGTGTCCAACAGGGTCAGAACCACTGAACAATGAAACATTGACAGCTTTGGGGTAATTTGTATTGCAGAATCAACACTTCAAATGACGTGGATTGTTTGCTCCTGAATTCTTAACAGGCTGACTTTTTTTTAAATCACACTTTTAGAATTTGGGGTACATAATATATTATCCAGCTTTGTCATTTAAAGTACATATTGAATTCAAGAAAGATTTTATAATACAAGTAACAGTGACAAATAAAACTGAAATATTCACCTGTGGTAAATGAAACATTTATTTAGTGCAATTTCCAATATGTCTCCATTCTATTCATGTTTAATTATAACCATTAACAAGAAATGCTGAAATTAATATGTTTTTAATATAACATTCTTAATTACAATTAGTTGTAGATAGTAATTGATGTGTCCAGTGCAATCTTACAACTTAAGGCAATAATAAGTCTGAAAGGCACAATTCATTGCATCATCTATAAACTAATAAAGTTTCACTTAAGATATACCCAAACTAACATTTATCATATGTATCTTTCATAACACTACAATACATCTTATTTTAATCCACACTCCAATGTATTGAACACAAAACTCACACTTCAATATCTTTCCTCATAACCCAAACCTGAAGACATCTTGAAAACCCCCCCCCCCCAACAGTTGGCATATATAATTAACAGTAACACTAAAGACACAGTATGTAAAAGTTAATGTTAAGCTAAACAAAGAAAAAAAGTTAAGAATGGCGCAAATAGTATATTTATTGATCTGGTAGTTTACAGAACAGATATTTCCAACCCACCAGGTTAGAAATTCTGCCAACAAACTATGCTTTTGTGATCACAGAAGACTCCTGGAGACATGTCAAAAATGTTTCCTTTAAGTTTCCTGCTGCGCAGCAACACAGACATCTGACTGCCACAGCACAGCAGTTTAGAATGACTTACCACTGCCTTTACCAAGCAGAAAATTTTGATTAGGATATTTACAGAATCAATGTTTGTGGGGTGTACATTTTTGAAAACAAGATTGTTATTTTGCACACAGACCAATGAACCTTAAAGGGAACATTGCATGTCAACACAGTTCTAGTGATGTGAAGGGGTCTAATTCTAACATTTTTTTTTACATAAAGCGCAGTCGTCATTCACTCGATAGGATGGCAACTTCATAAGAAAAGCCAGATCTTAATATTAACTACATTAAAAAGCAGTGGTGAGGACAACCAAGGGCTAAATAAATATCAGTGGTTTAAATGAAGGTCTTGCTTTTACATTCACATGGTCTCAAAAATAAACATTTCAAATATCTGTCGCCCAAACAACATTACTCCACCAGATCAATATCGTCCTCACTGCTGTTGTAAGTTACAGTCTGATATGGTGTCCTATCTTCAAGATCACTGCTGTGGTCTGAGGCTGTAGTTTGGTCTTCATCTGGGAGATGCCTTGAGAAGGGAATTATTGTTGACAGTGTGTCATCACCTTGAAAGGCAGGTAACTGATGCAATCCTTCCATTGGTGTGCTTGACCTAATGAGCCTCTCGACAAATCCACCCCTTGAGGCCGAGGACATGCATACATTATCAGAGGGTTTCAAATTGTTGCTCCTCCAACCCTCATTACATTTCTCAATAAATAAATTATCCTTCACACCCTTGCAAAGACTAGAAATTTTTCTATACTTTGTTGGTTTATTTTGCCAGTCAGCAACAAAAGGTGGACAATTAGGTTCCCTTGATATTGTGATTTGTGGTTGTTTAGCAGCTGAATGAAGTTGACCGGTAGGAGGATGCTTGGACAGCTGGGCGTTTCTCCTGGGTCTAAAAGCCTTCAGTTGTTCTCTGATAATGTTTCTTATTTCTCCATTGTCTGGAGCTGTTGAGTCACTGTCGATTCTTAGGGGGTTGTTGGGACAGAACTGATCAACGTAGGCAGGTGGAAACATGACTTGAAAGTCATCTTTGGTCTGACTGATGCCACCAGGCCCACCCCTCGGAGACTTGCTGCCACATGGGTGACCATATAAATCGGGTGTTGAGGGAGATGTTGCCCCCAGGGAACCGGCACCGGCTTGTATACCCACATCCTTCAGGCCCTGGCAGCGGTCCGGCTCAATGTGTTGGTGGGAATAGTTTAACTGCGGGGCTGGTAAGGAAGTGCAAACTTGTGTCCTCACTGAGAATGTTGTGTCCAAGGGTCTGGGAGAGTGAGTCTGGGTGAGCCCAGACGACACAGACTTGGTTTCTTTACACCCCATTTTCTTCCTGGCCAGTTGCTTCCTCAGTTTTTTTACATCAACTGTGATTGGTTTTTTAAGTTGAATTACAGTCTTATAATTGTCGATACACATAACAACCTGCTGGTCTTGCCATTCAGCCTGTGGACTTGGCTGTGCCTGCTGTTGTAACACTGAGGCGCTGGCTGCTGTCTTCTCTAAGAAGGCCTCTGAGATTTTTCTCTGTTGTTTTAAGCCTGGTGGCTGGTTGGAACAATGACAGTAACACGCCTGTTGAGGAAATGAAAGATTTTTTGTGCCATCATCCTTTGCATTTGCAGGGTAGGACTTCATTGACTCTGTAAAACTATGGGATTTAGATAGGACCATGGTTGAGTTCAAATTTCCTTGGAATGGAGACTGCAAGGAATCTGTGAAATAATCACTAGTTGAGATGTCTTTCCTTTTCAATCCTCTCTTTGCTGGTCTAACCATTTGGCTGCCTTTATTGACCACATTTCTCCATTTGCTTTGGTCAAACCCAAACTTGGAGAGCTCTTGCAAGTTTTCAGGGGGGGTCAAATGGATAAAATCCTTGCTTGCTGCTCTAGAAGTTTCCTTAGAAGTCATTGTTTGCGTGGATACCGATTTTAGGATAAAGTTATACCTGGTGCTGTTCAAGTCAGAAATTTGGGATGGTCTGTTCAATACAGAGGTCTGTGATGACCTGTTTAAGTCAGAGGTCTGTGATGACCTGTTTAAGTCAGAGGTCTGTGATGACCTGTTTAAGTCAGAAGTCTGTGATGACCTGTTTAAGTCAGACGTCTGTGATGACCTTTTTAAGTCAGAGGTCTGTGATAACCTTTTTAAGTCAGAGGTCTGAGATGACCTTTTTAAGTCAGAGGTCTGTGATGACCTGTTTAAGTTGGAAGTCTGTGATGACCTGTTTAAGTCAGAGGTCTGTGATGACCTGTTTAAGTCAGAGGTCTGTGATGACCTGTTTAAGTTGGAAGTCTGTGATGAACTTTTTAAGTCAGAGGTCTGTGATAACCTTTTTAAGTCAGAGGTCTGAGATGACCTTTTTAAGTCAGAGGTCTGTGATGACGTTGCACACCAACAGGTTGACATGAAAGCATGAGCACTTTTATTTTCACAAGATGCACCCGATCTCATTAAACAATTGCAACCAGAAGAGTTATCTGTACTTCGAATTGCTTCTGGGATAAGATCTTTGCTGGCTGCTCTGAAAATGACCTTAGAAGACCTTGTTTGCACGGGTCCTGAGTTTAAGATTAAATTATTCCAGGAGCAGTTCAAGTCAGAAGTTTGGCATGACCTGCTTAAGTTCGAAGGATGAGATAACCCCTTGATGTCAGGAGTTTGGGATAACCTGTTGAATTCAGGAGCTTGGGTTGACCTGTTAAACTTGGAGGTATGGGATGGCATGTCCAAATCAGAGGTCTGTGATGACGATGAACACAAGAAAGTCGTCATGACAGCATGAGCACTTTTATTTTCATGAGATGACCCTGATCTCAAGATGTAGTTGTCACCAGAGGAGTTGCCCTTGCCTCCGTTTGAGATTTGAGATTTCTTTGAGCAAGGCAATGAAATTTTTTTGTCTGGATAACAGCCCAACTCTGGGGAAAGTGGAAATGACTTAACCATTGTTGAAGAGCTACCCCTCAGGCTATTGGAGGTAGAAGAAGGTTGAGGGCTCCTGTAGTCCAGCAATGTACTGCACTGTACGGGGTTAAAATAATCCCGTTCTGAAAGCCTTGATGCAGGTGAAATCATTTGTTCTTGTAATTTGATATGGTAGTGGTAGTGTCCGGAAAATTTCTTGGATAACCTTGAAGTCTTTAGGTTAGAGTTAACAGCATTTTGTGACATCAGTTGAGATAGCGTCATCCTACCCCCTGAGTTCTGGGCTGCTGGGGGGGACAACTGCTGGCCCTTGATGGTGAATGTAGTGTTTGCAGCCTTGCATGACGCTTCATTGGAGTCGCAACTTGGTGCGAGTATGTGATCTCGACGGCAATTATTTTGTTTTCTTGGCTCACAATTCTTGGTACTGGTGCTTTTGGGTGATGATAGAATAAAGTCATAGTTCTCGACATCCTCGTTCATGTCGGTGTCTGTTGACGAAAACGAGACATCATCCAGGATGAACTTTGGGGGATACTTTTTGTTTTTTTGATGTGGAGGCTGTTCCAAGTTGACACCAAAGGGTATGCTTACTGTTTTTCCTGGATTACAGAAACCTTGAGCACTTGAGTGAGGATTATCTGATACAAACCACTCAGCTGTTGATGGCAGGGAAGTTTCATTTCTAGAGTTTGTCACACTTTCAGATTGAGGGGTTTTAGTGATACAAGTAGGATTTTTCTGTGACAACGCATCGGGGCAATTTGACGTGGAAACTCTTTCAGTAAATGGGTTTCCTTGGATGCAGTTAGCGGATACTGAATGCCCATTGGTGACTGCTGTTGGGGTGATTCTTCTTGATTTTAAATTGACTGGACTTTTGAAGACACTGTCTAGATTGCTTAAGGCTTGATTGGGTTTTTCCCTGGGAGCATTGCAGGATACAACAAATGTATCAGTGCTTGGCTTTGAAATGGTGGCATTTTGTTTTAGATTTTGTTGTAAAACGCTTGGAGCTACTCTCCTTACAGGTATTGAATGTGAGGGCAGTTTGTTGACAGTGGGTGGTTTAGATGACTGACTGGTCACAGGGGTTGGTGTCAAATCACATAATGTGGATGTGACACTGGTGTCAATAGCAGGGGAAGCAATCTTATTTCCATTCAACTTTTTTGGTGCAGGCGACTTTTTCAGTTCTGGACTTGAAACAGAAACTAGAGATAAATCCAGCAGAGAAGAAGTTAAGCTGGTATTTAACAGGTTCTTTCTGTTGAGTGAGCCATAGTCATAATTTCCCCATGGCTTCCCGGGTGCACAGGCCCCTTTTCTACAATAATTTTTTACTGGCGCATTTGATACACAAAATTCTCCATCTGGCTCATCCACAAGTACTAGTTCCTCACTTTCTATTGAATCCCTTTTACAAAGTTTGCCATGTTTTGCCTCCAATTGTTTCTCGTGCCTCTGGCGAGGTGGTGTCCCAGCAATGGATGCTGTACTTTTCTCAACACTAGCCACTGTCATGTCTTGTCTTTTAAACACTCGTCCAGGATCTCTCTGTTGGTGAAAATTGAGCCGTCCATTGACTTCGCCCGCCCTTTTCTGAATTTTAGTTTCCGCTCCACGATGGGAATAGGTGTCACTAATGACGTCATCGCTTTCAAAAGAGTTGTCATCATCTTCAAAAGCTGTCTCTGATAAACTTCCTTCACCACTGGAGGGCTCAGTTTCACCATTCTCATCGCTGTCATCACTGCTGTCTGAACTGAGCGTTTCAGCATCACTTGGTTCTTCTAGTCGGGAGCCTGGGGAACTGAGGTAAGATGCGCATTCCCCTGTCAAAAAATAGACAGATTTATTTGTAATTAAATACTCAACATGCCAGACTTAACAGGATTAAATAATAAATCTGAATGAAATTTCACTTGTGGTTATATTATAAAAGTAATATAAGAAATCTGATCGTTTTTATAATCCTTCAGTAAAAACAGTGTTGATATTTTAAAAAATATTGTTTAAAAAAATGAGTCCTACATGCAATAAATGATTTACACAGGGATTCATTTTTTAACAAAATTTTTGTATTCATTTTAACTTACGCGCTATAGCCTTTGACACATTCAAGTCAAAATTAGATTTTGCTTGATTGGCCTGGAAAAAAAAAACTTAACAATTTAAATATATAAAAAAACATTTTCTTTTCGTTTGAATACAATAAAAGGCTCTATAAGCGAATGCTATAAAAAATGACATCCATCTTCTCTGGTATTAAAATTTCTTTGTTATTCAACCTAAACAAAGACAAAGGTAAACATCATAATGAGCGATTTAGTTTGTAGTTTTTTTTAAAAAGTGTACCATTTTGTTTACGCTGTCTTATTTTTTTTGGGGTAGGCTTTCCAGCGGGTTCATTCAGCGGAAGTCACTTCATGCACTGCCAGCGGGTTACACACTTTTTATACTATTCTCTTCCAAATGAGCAGGAGGGGGGGGGGTCAGCTTATGAATGAACGGGCCATGGAACGAGTATATACCTTGGTATTATTGACTAACATGAAGTGCAGGTCACTGCTCATATTTAAAGCAGGAGTGACTAGCTGTACCTCAGGTACTTGATTGTAAGTCTTTAAATTTGGGATACATATATTTCAGGTATATTAGCTCCTCCATCGCTTCCCCTGAGTAATCATGATGTGATATAGTTTTTAACACATCTTACATAGTTTTATTTTATTATTTTTTTTTTAAAGACTGTAACAATAAAATGGATAGCTAATATGTTTGTGATCTTATCAAGAGCTCTGATACTGGAACAAGTTTGTATCCCTAATTATCTTTGATCCAACTCAAAATGATGTAATGATTCTTATAGTTCTATGGGGATGCAGTGTAAATAGTGGGGTGTCTGCTGTATGTTAATTTACAGAGTAACAAAAAACTCACCTGACTAAAACATGCAGTTTCTGAAAACAAAGAAAGTCAACCAAAAAGAAATAAATAGTAGTAATTATAATAATAATAATCAACATAATAAATTATATAATGTGGCACCCCAAGTCTGGGACTGAGCTCACAGCACTTTCCATTAAAAAAACTAGTGAAACATTACATTCAATGCAATACATTCATAATTCAACAAAACATACAATGACATGGTTCACACATTGTTAAGTTACAATTATCAGTCAGGAAACTTCAGATTGTAAGTTTAGAAAATGACTATTGGGAGCAGTTTTGAAGGCCTGAATAGAAAGAATGCTATGAATGTGTAATTCAACCAACTTTTAGTGTGTGTCTTATGGGTAAGAGAAAATAAAGTTCAGTAAGATAGGAAAATCAGTGATTGGAGAAGAAGAAGTGTCAGAAAACTGACAGATTATAGTGAAAGGACACTTAAACAGGAAACCAGAGAAGTAGTGGAGTGAAATGTCAGGGGAGTTGGGGGGGGGTCACATTAATACTAGTGTGGCTGTATAATTTTGAACTTTTTTGTTGTTTTTCCAATGAATTGTTTTGATAAACTTGAAAGAAGAGAATGAGAGAGAGAGAGAGAGTGAGGGGGATAGAGAGAAAGAGAGAGCGAGAGAGAAAGACTTAGTAGCAGATTGCCATGATCTGACAGTGTTAGCAGAGCACAAGATGGGAGAGATAGATATTTGTAGACATGTCAGAAATGATCAAGCCAAGATTCCTAGAAGGTGATGACAACTGTATGTCTGAACCAGCTCAAGAAGGAAGGGACATTCTAGAAAATAAATTAAGATTTTTTTTTAAAAAGGAGTGCTTCAGTCTTGTCTTTTAACTTCAATTTTTTGTGAGTCATCCAGTGATTTGACCTCATCAATGCAGACTTTTGAATAAATTAACAAACCATTTTGCTTTTATTGGTCCATAAGCTTAATTAGCTTTTAGAATCTGAGGCTTTAAATTTTAAACCAGTCCTGTTTTGAGCAATGTTCCCTTTAAGCTTCACAGCTCTCCAGATATCTGACTGTCGACTGCAGTAGTTTAAAATTAATGCACAGCAAATTTGTAAAAAAAACTTGCACAAATATTTAGATGCTGTGCATCTCTGGGTTTGACACAAACCAGTTTATGTGAATCTTCATTTTTCTATGTGTAATAACTTTTTCTTACTGTCAATTTAATTCTGCACGGTCAGATATATTAATTAAACATTTTTATAGCTTCAAAATTCAAAATAATTGCATTGAAACAAGGTTTTGAAATTTGGACAATACTTTATCTTTGGATAGGATTATAATTATATTAACAGCAACTCTACCATAGTATAAAGTTAATTATTTTCAAAATGTACCACATATTTAAACCAACCTTAACTCTTAGCTATAGTTTTGTTTGATGTACAAGCTTCATATTCAAATGAGTTTTCTCAAATATGATTTACAAATATTTTAAAAACCCAAAAAATTTTGAAGGCACTTACTTACCCTTCTTTTTCGTGCATGCTAGTTTTGTGGATCCAAAATTAGTGGCTTTTTTCTTCCTCAAGTAACCTAGAGAAAGTCAAATAATATTTATACTTAAAAGTTTCAGTAATAATAATTTTAAATTTATCTTTACATCTACATTGAAAATTGATTAGTAAAGGATGACAATTTAATTCTTAGAGGAAATCTTAGTGCATAATTTTTACTTTCTAATCCAATTATCATATGGTTTATTGATGTTTAATTTTAATTTAAAAAATTGTTTTTTAAAGTTCGTTTTCCCTTTTTACACATTTTAGAGGAACTGACAGAATAGATTTACCATTATCCTTGACAATTGTCAGGGTGGAGAGGTCTATTATATCATCATTTTCAAATGGTCTGTTATACTGATGAAAAAAGAACATCAAATTAAAAAAGTTAGTCCAGACCTAGAGAACAGCAAAGACAAATAATCATTTGGATGAAGACTTAGTAATATTTAATTCCTTGCTAAACTTATAATTAAACAGGGCTGGTCCTGATCTTGGGGCTAGTTCACAGTGAGCTACTTTAAAATTTACCCAACCATGCTATTATATTTACTTATTTCAATCCCATTTAAGAGCACGAGTAAAAATTTAACACAAGATAGCTGATTAAAGCTGTAGGCATCAGGAACTAAAATTTTAAAACTAAAATTGCAAATGATGGATAGAGTAAGATGTTGTAAATTACCTAAACATGTTCATCAAACTATAACCAACACTTAGGCCTAGGCCTTATCAAAATTTAATTTATTTGCAAACTGTCTTGTAAGTATATTTGCCTTTTGGTGCAAACATTTTTAAGAGGCCTTTTTCTTTATTCTATGCCAGGGGTCTCCAAACTTTTCTGCCAAAAGGCTGCATTATCTGTCAAACAGCAGTTTGGTGGTCGACTACTGACCCCAAACTACTAGTTTTAAGGTAAACTACAGGTAAAAATAGTATCTTTTATTGGAGATTAAAAGGTTTCCAGGGGCCGGATCAGAGGGCCCAGCAGGCTGCATTAGACCTGCAGTTTGGAGACCCCTGATCTATGGTATAGTTGGCCTATATTGTAAAAATTAAGGTTGCCAAGACCCCTTGTTCTTGAGGACAGGTTAACCGTTCCAAAAAAAGACAGGTTAATCTGTCAGTCCCAATTTTTCCTATGTTTTGTGAACCAACAATAGAATGGATCAAATTTTCGCCTTGCATCGTCTGATTTGACATCAAAGCGCCCATGAAATACCGAAGGTAGTATTCAGCTCTCTGTCGCATTGCCTTTAAAACAGCAAATACAAAAATAATATTTTAAAAATTCGTCCGGGCAAAGAAGTAAGCTATAAAAATATTCAATTTTTAAACCCTTTATGTTAACTTGCTTGATTTTTTGCAGAAAAAACTTTGGATATATTTTTAACCTCCTTCCTTGTATGCTAACGAGCTGAAATTTTGCAGGTAGACTTGTGCCGAAGGTAAAAACGATCTATCAAAATTTCAGATCGATCGAATGTACTGTAATTAAATTAATGAATTTTTATTTATCTCTATGTAGCATGTTAATTTTTGGGCTAGCTTGTCACGGGGTGAATTATATTGAATAACCTTTTTAATACATTCCTGTTGCGAGGTTCAGTGCATATTATATTGACGATATTTTTAAAAAATATATTCCGGGTCTGTAAATGTAAACGCTAGTAATTGCTAGTCTGCACTATATTAAATATTAAACATGTTTTTATAATCCTTTTCAAATTGACCGGAAATTTAGCAGGCAGACTTAGTAGTTTTTTCCTATAAATCCTTTATATATGAGACATAACTACACTTTTGGATTTTTGAATTGTCATGTATGATGCGTATTATAATGTATATACATGTACATTCAGTTACGTCTCATAAATGAAGGATTTTTAGTCAAAATCTTTTATTTTATACGGTTTTTTAAAATAAATGTTTATATATTAAAATGGCATATTATCAAATGTCATCATGTCAGTTTGTTTTTGCAGACCAGTTAACCGTTAAAAAAAAGCCAGTTTTACTGTCAGGTCTGTATTTTTCCTTATTTTTGAGAGAATGCATCAAATTAATTTCAAGTCTAATGGCTTTGTACTTGGCAAACTGTTGATAAAAGAACAAAATCGAATCTGAGGACCAGTAAAGCACCTATCTTTCCTCTTGTAATTTAAATACTAACACTCGTGACCTTGATCATTACTCACATTTTGACCTTACCGCCAAGCCGTGTTACTTCTGGAACTATGTGTTACTTCTGGAACTATGCTTCGGCAACTAAGTGAATAAAACTTTTGTTTAATTGTTCACTAGCTGAGTTACACTAACTGTAATGACGTTTATTTTTATTAGGACTGAACCATACCTGGTTCTGCTACTCGGTATAGATCGATTTTCAAAAACTCAGAAATCGGCTGTATAAGTGATGCTGATGCCGAGTATTACATAATTGCTCGATGGCAAATACGCACACAGAATCACAGATGTCTAAAAAATGTCATTTCATATGAGATAACAAAATGTGCAGAGTGCAGACTTATTGTCATTGGCAACCATTCATCCTCATTTAGATTCTTACTACATGTATTGCTTTTTTCTCATTGTTTCATTCATAAAAGGAGACCGTGCGCAAAAGCCATTAAAAAAATTTAACGCTTTGTCACTGTCATGAGTCATATGCAGGTCATAAAAGATGTGAACTGGAATTAGTAAACACATGAGAAACTGCGTTTAAAGATAAATTTTACTTTTTATTTAAAGTTAAATGAGTTATATAAATAAATACGAGAAGAAGTCATAAATTTTTACAACTATTTCTTTGATTTGCCACATATCATATTCATGTGAGGTCACCACATTATTTGTCAAATTTTTAGGGTTAGCAATATAAAAAAAATTGTTTAAAATTTCTAGAGTGAAAAATGTTTAAAAAATGGCCATTTTAAATTCTTGAAATATCAATGGTAATATGCATGCAAAAATTGAGGCTTGTACAATACTATAATATTTTTCAACTTATCACATTTGGCATTCCAAAAAAATGAGAAAAATGCATTGGGGCATTGTGCTAACCACACAATCCCATTCTCGTTAGTGGTCAATGAAACTTGTGAACGCTACTTCACTTGCTCCCATATATCTTGCTAGCATTACGACATGTCGTAGCGCTAGTCAGGAAACTAGTGCTGCGACATGTCGTAACAGCAGACGATCCGGCGGGATGTTGCTAGCGTTACGACATGTTACTCTTTGCAGTAGCCACTTGGAAAGAATTAAGTCGCAATAATATCTTAAAAAACTCTTCTTTATATTGTAAACGCATTTATATTATATAACGACATTAATAGATCTGGGCTTATTTGTGACTGTGTGTATTAATTCTAAAATCTAAATTAATTTCTATAAATAATTTAAATAGTTAAATTTAATATTGGTCTACCGATAATAAATATGTCATAATATGTCGGCTGATTTTGCTATACTTGTGTAAGTGTTGCCGATGCCGAGTATTAAAATTTAGCATACCGTAAATGAAAATCCTCAAAAAACGCTTCGCGCACAATCACAAGAATTTAAAATAATTTGTTTCGTGTGGAATAATAAAATGTACAGTGTGCAGACTTGTCACTGGAAACCATTCCATTCATCCTTCAACTTCATTTTGACTCTATGACTATTACTATTGGCATTGGCGTATTAGTATTGCTTTGTTCTCGTTAATCATTGTTTCATTCATAAAGGTTGGCCGTGTGCAAAATTTATTAAACCATTGTTTAAAATTAACAATTATTATTGTAAGTCAAAGCCGAAGTTTGTTGTGAGTCATAATTATTCATATGTCATCTAGAACTTGTAAACATATCAGTATAGTATAATTTATCTTATCTTATCTTAGATATACAGACGCTCCTTCTATGCAGAAGATAATTGCGTCCACAGACCATGAGAGATGATCTGTTGGCAGTGATGCAGCGGTCACAGGCCACGGCTATAGGGGTTCCACGCATTACCCCAGCCGCCTAACTATTGTCTAGTTAGGTACCCATTCGGAGCTGGGTGACTCAGGCCGCGAGAACAAATCCTCACCTTCGTGTGGATTCGAACCCGTGACCATCGGTATGACAGTCGAGAGCGCTACCTCTCGACCACCACGTCCCAATTTAAAGTATCAAAAACTTTATTTGGCAAAAATGAATATCGGGAGACCCCTAAGATTTAATCAACGTATCTGCTTTTCAGAATAATAACAAAAAATTATCAGCACACTCGTGATTTAAAAAAAAAATAATAAATGAAATTTGAAAGAAAAAAAAAAACTTGGCGGCAGCGGGATTCGATCCCGCTATCATCAATAGTGTCATATCATTTCCGAATTAACCCGACTATCCATTCGTCTAGCGAAGCTGTTGAGCAAATTCAATTTTTTAATTTTATCAGTGTTTTTCATTTAATGGATGAATTTAAACTTTTTTTTAACCTTTAAAATTCATTACTAGGCTTACTTAGTAATCATGATATTTTATTATGAGAACTATAGTTTAGTTTTCAAGTATGAGTATTAGCATAATTGAAACGCAAGCGTTATCCGCACGGTTTTGACGTCATAACCGTGCCGATAATTTTGAACATTATTCCCACCGTTCGACCGTGCCGATAATTATTCGCACGGTTTTGAAATATTAATCTACACTTACTAACTGCAAAGTGTAATAACTAAGATAATGTAAAGTATTAGTATAGTTGATATTTAAGTTTTAGGACACTGTCTACTGTTAATTGATTTAATTGTTGTTTAATTGAGTCAAATAAATATTATTAGACCTAATAGCCTGCGCAAAAAAAAAACACCAAATATAAATTACGACAATATTTAGTTACTGACAGACAGTGTCACTGTGACTGTGACTCAATGAGTCAATGGCTACAAATTATGAAGATGACAATGATTATGAAATTTTTAAACAAAAAATATCAAACATTATCATTATTTGCACGGTAAACTAATTTTGCTGTCACTGATATTGATAGTAATAGTATTTGAGCAAGAATCTGAGTCTGAGCGGACCTGCATACCGCCGTTCGCTAATTAATTATTAATGATTTATAATTAATCATTTATTAATTAAAGTGAAAGACTTTATGATGGTAAAGTATCATTTAAAAAAATTAAAAAGTGAGAGTCCGTACTCTGTTCTGTACTGTAAGTGTAAGTAAGACTGAACTGAGTATGAGTATAAGCATAACAGTAACTAGTAACTTCAGTTCAGTAGTAACACTTGTAGTAACAGTGACTCACTCATGGGATATAAAAAAATTGTGCCTGGAAAAAAAGCCTGTTTGAGCGTTTGCAAGCATCATCACTGTGGTTGTAAAACAAAAACCAACA
>MUZC01000774.1:97131-112258 GCA_002072015.1 Radix auricularia | reverse complement strand
AAAGTTTTGTGACGTACTTTTGGAGGGGGGGGGTCTACGATTTTGTGACGACGCGTGACGTAGGGGGGAGGGGGTAAAAAATCGGACGAAATCGCGTGACGTCATTTATGGACGGCCCCTTATCCCGTATGCAAGAACAAACACATACAAATTTTCGTCCGCAATTCGAGTGTGTTAAGGGTTGCCTGAAGTAACCAGGAAAACCAACACTTTGTCAACATTTAAAACTCTAATCAGAATGCAGAACTGGACACAAACCATATATAAGTGTAGGACGCAATAATCTTTTGTATAAAGGGAGCGACTGTAACAGATAAGATAGATAAGATAAGATCTTCAAATCTTAGATATACAGACGTTCCTTCTATGCAGAAGATAATTGCGTCCACAGACCATGAAGGATGAACTGTTAGCAAGTGATGCAGCGTTCGAAGGCCATGGCTATGTGGGTTCCACGCATTATCCTGCTGCCTAACTAGTGGTCGGTACCCATTCGGAGCTGGGTGGACTCAGGGACGCCCTTGGCCCCGGGAACAAATCTTTGCCTTCGCATGAATTCGAACCCGTGACCATTGGTACGCAAGTCGAGCGCGCTGCCAATCGACCACCGTGGAAGATAAGATACTTGAGAGAATATCCTAACGTTCAATAAAATTGAATATTCTGGCTCATTCAAGCTGTTATCTTGTACCAGATTTCTTTAGACAGATGGCACCACTGTAATGCCGCCTTCGAATTCAGTGGGTTAGAGCAGTGGCGTCGTTAGGGGGTGCGGTGGAGGTGGGCCGCCCCGGGTGACACCACCAGGGGGGTGACACCAGACAGTAACATTCTATATATTCTATAGATTATTTGGCACTGGAAAACTAGGAGGAGTTCTATGGGTTAAATCATGACGGGGTGACACCAGGGGCTACCGCCCCGGGTGACACCATGAGCTACCCCCCGGGTGACACCAACCCTAGTGACGCCTCTGGGTTAGAGCTATATATATCAAAATGTAACATGACAGAGCGACTGAAAACAACTGTTGCCACATGCTGCTTAATTTTATTTTAGAAAAATCAAATTTAGTTAGAATTCCAATCCCGCATATTCAATATTATTTGTATCTTAACGTCGTTTAGTTGAATTACAATTTTTAAAGAAATACCTAGATTGTTGCTATTTTTTCTAATAAAAAAAAAACCTAGAAACCTAGACAAGGTAATAAAAAAACACCTAGATCAAGGTTGAAAAACCTAGCGATAGCAGCACTGTTTCCTGGTGGAACAAATAATTTCCTTTAAAGGAGAGTGTCTAGAAGTTTAAAAACTTTAAAGCAGACATTATAAGTATACCAAGAAATAATAGTCCTTGTGGAATTAAAAACTTATGAAATGCATTGAACAAAGATTAACAAATTAAAGCTTACACAGAGACCTGTTTTCCCTATTATGAAATTGCAAAATGAACAGTAAACTCAATTGAAAAAATAAAATGTATTCATCAAGCTTTCTTCTCCCTACAAATGAAACACAAAATGATTTCCACGTATTAAAAAAAGGCCAATAGGGATTTTCTCTTTGTCTCTGTCTTTATTTTTTTTTAAAATTGTAACCCAAACCAATCTGCATTTTTAATTTCCTTCTTCCCGAGGACGGCAAGAGAGGTATTGTATATGGTGTCTCGATGATGGAGCAATGCCGCATCAATTTGTTCTGTCGCAGCCACTATAGCATTCTGAGGATTGGTGATGACTTTCTGTGTGGTATTGACTTTAAAGAGCTGTCTCAAGCTTGATGTTAAACTGTTCCTTGATCTCAGAGCAGTTTACAGGGTTCGTAATAGTAATAATTAAAAATTGATTTAATAATAATTCCGTTTATTAGAGAAAGTTGAAAAGTACAAAGCCTATTTTTTCTTCTTTTCTCCCGGGTGCGTTTAATAATAAATACCTTTGGTGGTCTATTAGTTATCAAAGTCAAACGTCTGGAAATAGCAAGTTTGATAATTGTGTTATTAAAAGAAAAAATGAATAGACTGCATCTTAAGTCATGATAGACGAACGTTAGGAATTTATTTGGCGTACAGAATTATTATTACTATTTTATCTTAATTTTTGTTGTTGTCTAGATTATATCCTGACTTAAAACTACTTTAGAACTGAATGTTTAATGCGTTGCTGAAAAGATAGAGTTATTTCGATTAATTGAATTTATATATATTATCAATTGTTTATTTTGGAAATTAAGGTCTCAAGGATTTCATTCCAGAAAATTCCGTCTGTGTGATGGAATGGAAATGGGGAGGAGATAAAGAAATTCAGTCAAATTTTGGCACCAGTGTGACGTCTTATGCTAGGCCATTGCCTAGCTCAGTGTTTCTCAATCTGTTTGTCGCGAAATATTAGTCATTAGTGTGCCGTGAGAAGTTTCCAGGTGTGTCGCGAGATTTAGTTTTAAAAAAATATTTAAAATTGTCAGGGTTATGAGCTCTGAAGTTATGAAATTTTTTAATTAAGCAAAACTAACGACTCTTTGCACAGCTTTGTGAAGCAATGGACTCCGATTACAAGTCTTCAAGGACCTTCTGAGAACATCACTACATCTTCAGCGAAGTTGAAGTCATTTAATGAGAAATTGTCATTGCGGAAAAGTAAAATATCGAAAGGCATATTCGACTTCTTTCCAACTGTTAACAAATTTCAAGATACCAAGACAATATGGTTAATAGGTAACGCAATTAAGAACACTCTTATGCAACTTCAATAGTCTCTTCAACATTATTTACCATCACTGGAAATTGACGAATTTTGTTGGATAATCAATCCGTTTTCAGTCAGTGAAGAAGTTAATTTGACGACCGAAGAGGAGCAGAAGTTGATCGAATTACGACATAATAAATTCTATCAAATACCGTTCACCAACACGACTTTAAAAGAATTCTGGCTTGCAATCATGAAAGTATATCTTTCAGTTAGTTTGAGAGCAGTTATAACTCATTTGCCAGTTTCATCTTCTAGGTTTGGTGAATGTGGATTTTTGGCATTAACTGAACTCAAGTCTAAGAAATAGACAGACTCCTTCCATTTGATGATAAGTTTCGCGTTTGCTTGTCAACTTTGGAGCCCCGATGGAATATGACGTGTTACCTTGAGCAGGCACATCGATATATCACAATATTATACATCACATTAATTATAGTTATATTTTTTAAAATTAAATTATTTTTGTGTATCGCGAAAATTCTCGAATATTCTTAGTGTGTCGTTATCCAAACCTGGGGCGGATTAAGATAATAATATAAAAAGACATACTTTAAGTTTAAAACCTACATCAGGGATGCCCAAAGTCCGGCCCGCGGGCCAAAACCGGCCAGCGAAACAATTTTTACTGGCCCGCGACCTCATCTGAAATAATTAATTAACTATCGTATTATTTTTAGCAACATTAAATATAAGAAAAGTCGACGAGTTTTACCGTTTTGATAACGTCAAAGGATGGCAAAAGTCGATAACATTGTATTGTTTACCAGTTACTAGACTTCAGTCTTAAAAGCTGACAAGGGGAACAAATGTATTTGGTTCTGTTTGTTCTGCTGTCTGTGACGTTAAATAACCAAGTAAACGATAACTTTATTTATTACTGATGGCTATCGCCATGACTCGTGAGCACAGTTGACTAGCAAAACTTGTCTGTAACAAAGTCAGTTTAGTCAGGCTGGCAAAGTTTTTAAACTTCACTGTATCATTCATAAAGTTCTTTGTGCTAAACACCTTTTATGTGATCGTGTCCTTAAGCAAGTGATAAAGGATATGATCTCTATTTGCTCTAAAACCCTGTTTCACAGCCAGTTTTAGCAGTGTCTTCTTGACATCCAGAGAGAATACAAAGATGTTAGGCCTATGTATGACAATGATATAAGATGGTTTAGTCGGGGGACAGCACTTTAGCGCGTGTACACATTAAAAAAGAAATTGGGCAGTACATGGAAGATAAGGAAAAACCATTTCCAGAACTATCTGATGCTTGTCTTGCATAGTTTGCATTATCGGTTGATGTGAAAAGACATATAAACCTTCTTAACACAATTCTCCAAGGGCACAATGCAGTGGTAAGTGGTAAGCCAATTATATTCACATATCAAGGACTTTGGGAACAAGCTGCAACCTTTTCAAAGGCAACTTTTTCAAATGCAGCCTAATACCACACATTTCCCCTCACTGCAGGAAATCATGACACGTTTACCAGAAAGAAGCTTTAATTGGCAAATGCATAGGTATGATGCAGATATCACATCATTGGCTGATGAATTTCAAAGACGCTTTCATGACTTAATAACTATTGAAAAGATAAACATGGTTGTTTTTGTTAAATCTTCATATTTCACTGTAGATTTTGATAATACTGCTGCAATCTGCAGCTTGAAATCATTGAGCTGCAAACTGATGCTGAGTGTTGCAACAGACAATTTCTTCTCTATGACTTTTAGAAAAAGCTTCATGGTTAAAGAGAGATTAAAAGGAATTCGAACATTTGTTTTAAAAAAAGGCTTAGCTTGTTTGGCTCGACATACTTGTGTAAGCAGACATTTTCAGTTATGAATTTTAACAAGATCTGTGTGAGGACGAGAACAAGTGACTCTCAACTACGTGATATCATGCGCATCAAAACCATTTCATTGAGCCTGACCTCACCTGTTTACTGTATTCAAATATCTCAGTTTCACCATTCACATTAAAATTTTACAATAAAAACTCACCATACTATGTCATTTTTATAATATTATTTTAATCCGGCCCGCGAATATCTTTGGATAAAGGAATATGGCCCGCCATGCAAAAAGTTTGGGCATCCCTGCCCTACATGCTTCTCAATTGTATGTTTTTTCTTCCTTTCAATATTTTTAAAATGTATTTTTGTTTTGTTTTTTGTAGAGTGATATTTTGTGGAGAAAAACGGGGCCACTGCTATCGTGATTTTCGGCTCTTTAAAAATATTTCTATTCTATCATTATTTTGAAGAAAAAAAAAACAGATAATATATTGATGATTGATTGGACGTCATAAAATATGGTACACACAACAGCACTCATAAGTTCATCATCTTTTTTTCTTTTAAAAAGATCAATATCCATTAGGACTGTGGGAATCAATATTAATTAATAGAATAATCGTACTTTTTAATCGATTAAAATTTATTTGATCTATTAAAATTTACGAAAATATTTCTTTCTTTTTTTTCTCATTTTTTTTAAACTTCAATACTTTTCCCTCGTCTTATTATTATTTATTTAGACGTGTATGCGTTAACAAAAAGTTTTTTTCCCCCTTACTTCTGTCGTAGCAGAACTAATTTTTTGCGTCACAAAATTTTCGAGCCAAAAAATTACCGTAATTTAACCAATTTCGTGGATTAATGCATCGTGACTTAACGGGATCTATATATGCGTTATATAAAATAAAATGAATAGAAACTAATCGATTAGCTTTTCAAGATTAATTGAAAACATTTTTTTTAATCTGTATAATCCCTATATACATGTTTTTAAACAATAAAACGGCATTGATTTTTCCATCATCGTACAAAAAAAAACAAAAAAAAACCAGCACTTAAGTTCATCTTTTCTGGTAAATATAATGTTGTTACTCTGAAAATCCAAGAGTCCCTTTATTAAAAATGAGCCCGCGGGCCAGTTAAAATTTAATCGCGGGACGCATTTGGTCCGGAGGCCGGAGTTTGGGCACCACTGCTTAAACTTTCTTTGGGGGAATGCCAGCGACGTCCACCCCACCCCCACCCCACATCCGCTCAAACAATCGCCACCCGTAATCATGCGATTTAATTTGTTTAACACAGCCAGAGGCAAATCACTGATAATACCTTTCAAATAGTAATTTTTAAAAAAAAAGAGATTTTAATTACAGTAATGGCTTTGTATTCTTATCTAAAATGTTTTTCCCGTGCCATTAAAAAAAAATGTCTATCACGTACGATCGTGCCTTCTGTCAACGATCGATCGATAAATACATGACCGGATTGTGTGAGGTGGGGGGCGTGGATTAGTTTGGCCATTGTGCCATCAATACAGAGATCAATACTACACGTTTCTTTCTCTGTTGCCTTTATCGATTTTAATATATATTAAATTACGTGGATTCCTCTTGTCCGCTAGCCCTATCCTCGATTCTAGAGGTTCTAAGCTCACTAACCGTTGTCTATTAATAAAATTTACCTCATGATTGTTTCAGTGATTTATTTTTATTTAACCTTTTTTATGTTTTTGTTTCCTTTCGACTCTTGTGTAGAATACTAATTCGACGTCCTATTTAATTTTTTTTTTTTAAATCTAAGTCCGATATCGACTGTCAATCATTGTACAACCCCACATAAGACATGGTGGGGCTGGTTTGACGTAACCAATCTCTGGTGAGACCACCACCCCTAGGCCAGATGGCCCGTGTGTTACGGCGTGAGTTCACACCACCGTCCAGTCCCGTGGTAAGTCGCCGTCCACATCAAAGGATCCAAGGTTGGCCTCCGTTCCTCGCCCGCACCCCGAGATAACACTCCGCACCAGAACGTCACATCTGGTCTTTGACCCTCTGGACTCGCCGCACCCGTCTACAAAGGACACCGTCTCTCTGAGCCCCGACAATTTGCCCTCAGGGCTTCCACACACTTCCCTTGCTTACAAAACTTTTGTCGTCCTCAACATCAAGTAACAATAAGTAACATATCGGCATGAAGCCAAAACCACAGAGGAAAACGACTCAAAGGAAGGTATAGGCTTAGATGGATAGATGATGTAGATAAAGATCTACACAACTGGGTATCCATTGATGGAGAATAAAGGCATTGGTTAAGTCTCAGTTGAAGTTGAAGGGAGTGGTGAGGTGGTCCAAAGACCTGCTGGGACTGTAGCGCCACAGGGGTGGATTGATGAATTTAAGATTAAAATTCAACTACCCAAATATGAATGCATTTTAATAANTATATATATATATATATATATTGGCTGCTATGCCCATGCAGTGTAGTCATGATTTGAGAACCCGCTTGTGTTATAGGAATGTTTTATTGTGAGTGACAAATAGCGTCTGGTAGCCGGGCATGGCATTCAGGGCGTCTTGATCTGATTAACTCGTTTTGTAGAACTTAAGTGTCTATTGAACTGTTGTTCAGTGTGCACATGCCTGGGACTATTGAGACTCGTATCTGATTGCCAGTAGGGCTGTTGTCGGCTGAATGGAGTTAGTGTGACTGACATCCAAGTTCACTTGTAAATGTGAGATCTCGTAGCTCTGATGTAAGTATGTAAGTAGACGTAAAAGATTTACTTAAGCATACATCATTTTAAAATATTTGTCAGAATTATTAAAAACGAAGTATTTTCTTGGAGTGAATAGATGTAAATTATTTTGTTTAAATTAGTTACTTTGGATTATGGCAACAAAAAAGATAGGTAAGAAAAACCATTAATCTTGAATATGATTATTACAAAAAAAAATATATAGCGTAATCTCTATCATTAACTCAATGGTTATTTGAAGTTTTATCTTGGAAAATAATATTTAAAAAATGAGTTGATCATATAAATAGAAGGCACAGACATTAGTAAAATAATAATAATAATTCAATAATGATACACAAATACAAAATATATTTTTAAAGAAAACACATTTTCTTTTTGTGCTTTGACAATTTTATTTACATTCAGACATAATCTGTTAATGTTGATAGGCAGAATCTATAGACTGATAAACCGTAGGAGTGAATTAATTTTAAAGAAGAAACTATGTTAACGGATATATAAATAAATACACCGTACAAAAGTAAATATTATAATGAGGTAGGTCATAAATGATATTGAACATATTAAAAAAGTTGTGCGCGAGAAGCTCATAAATATTACGATACATAATTTCTGTAGATTGGGTGGAGGTTCACATTATTTTATTTTCCCACGAGCGAGCAAATAAAATGCATTGGGAGACAATTGAGAAACATGATGGATATGTATCTTACATGATTGTTTTCTTAGAAGAGACTATTCCATGAAACCAGCGCAATGCTCAACAATCTCAGCAGTTGGAAAGAGAAGGAGATTTCACTCTTCCCTGACGATGAGCTCCCCTTCGGAACTTTGACCCCACAGACGTTTTTTGTACAACAAAATAAACCCTGGCCCATGGCGCCCTTACAGGTAATAGGCGAATAGGTAAAAGATGTTATACCAACAACCAATCCTGACCAAAAAAAAATTATAATTATCATAATAATACAATTTTAAAAAATAATTTTAAAAAATAAAAATAAAAAACAACAACAACAAGAAACTTAACAAGAATAACACCATTAGTTATATCATTAAATCTTGCAACACTAGAGGATAGAAGAAACAAGAGTAAAGTAGTAATAATACATAAAGCAATTAATTCTAATTTAGAAATACAACACAAAGATAACTTAATACAATGCTCAGATAGACATAAGGATAAAAACACCTTTCTTATTCCGTATGCAGCAGGCAAGAATAAACATATACACATTTTCGTTCTTCCCTGCCCGGAATTCGGGCGTGGATGGGTTGCCTGAAGAAACCAAGAAAATCAACATTTTATCAGCATTCAAAATTCTAATAAGAATGCAGGGCTAAACACAATCCTTGAAAACTAGCTTGAAGGCTTTTATCCGCAAAACAATGTTCACATCCACAATTGATGTCTTATCTTATCTTATCTTAGGGACTGTCCATAAAGTACGTCATGCTCCAGAAGGGGAGGGGGGTCTAAGAAAGTGAAACAGTCTGTGATAGGGGGGGGGGCGTTCGGCCATAGTGACGTCACGGTGTTTTATATTTATTTTTAATTAATTTGTTAATTTAAAATATGTTTGTTTGAAAGTGTGACGCACTTTGGGGTAAGGTGGTTTGGGGGGGGGTCGAGATTTGTGACATAGGGGAGGGGGGTAAAAATGTTCAAAAATAGTGTGATGTACTTTATGGATGGCCCCTTATCTGTTACAGACGCTCCTTTTATACAGAAAATGATTTCTACAGAAAACTTCTACGCTTATAGTGGTTAATGTCTACTCTTGCATTTTTAATTCACACAATGTTAGTGACTTTCATCATTAAATTAAAATAAATTTACATAAAATTAAAAATGAAATAAAATAACTATCTACAAATTTTCAAATTTTTATGCTTGAAAAAAATAAAAATAAAAACATCATTGTATTCTTAGGTGTGGCGGGGTTACAAGCGGAACATCTACTTCCAACCAATCAGCATTAAACAAATAACTCCCAAAGAATTGACCTTGACCAGTTCAAGAAATGTGAGGACACGACCTTCACTCCCTTTATCACAGCCACCATCAAGGGCAACCACTGCTGGACAGCCGACTAAACCACACAGCTGCGGGAACTCTTCGAGCCAAGTTTTTATTTTAGACAAATATTATGTTTTAAACTCACCCAGTGATCGTCTGCAAGATGAACTCAGGTTCATTGAAGGTGTAGAATCTACCGGAAGTTTAGCCGTTCGTCCAGTAAGCAGTGCTTCTCAAATTATCCATTGCACAAGAAAATCGGCAGAAAGATCAAATCTCGACACGAAAAGCAAAATTTGCAAAGGAACCAACTTTCACACATTCAAAAAAGCTAAAATTAACAACGGGGTTAGCAAATCTGGTCCTCCGAGCAGCGCAACATCCGACAGAAGACAATTCTGTCTTGCCTCTGCATCATCTGCAGGCCAAAAAAAGGCCACACAGAAACAAGATCACCAATTGCTAATAAGTGGTGGTATGATCTCTTCTAAATATTTTGTTTCCAGCGTAGGGAGCAATACAAAGGAGTCTCATTACAACTATCCAAGACTAACAATGAACACTCCTGACTTAAATGGCTTGTATGACATCGCCCCATATATTGATGATGTCACAGCTAATAAGGACGAGCTGAATCTATTAGAAAACAACATTGTTATAACTGATACTCAAGACTCACGTTTTCCAGAAGAAATAAAAGTACTTTTTGATTCAACCCAGAAAACTTGATTTTTGTATTAGCTCATTTTGAGGCTAAATATTTGTTCTTTCATATAAGGAAAATTCTTCATTAAAAATCAGTTGCTTTATATTTTACTATTTGAGAGTTCATTTATGAGTTAACATTTATAAAAATAAAATAAGCATCAATTTTACAGTTAAGCTTAGATCTAAATGTGTACAGTGTTTGATGGGAGTATTTACATTTAACGGCGGGTGTTGCTGGAGATAAAAGGCGTATTCACAACAACAAAAAATTGTAATAGGCCCTACATAATCTGATGCATAAAAAGAGAGTAACAGAGATGTACTACTAACTGATAGGAACGGTTCCAATTTAAAAACAATCATAAAAATGCTGTAATTTGGACTATGGGGGACTTAAATCTTCCAGATATAAATTGGAAAAAATATACAATCGATAGCCACCAAAATAATAAAGAAATTAATGAACATTTCTTAGACACAATAAACAACATAAACCTAGAACAGATAGTAAAAAAAGCAACTAGGAAAAACAAAATACTAGATTTATTCCTAACAAACATACCAGGACTAGTAGTAGACTGCACAATAATTCCTGGGCTGTCTGACCATGATATTGTTAGGGTAACCAACACAATAAAAACTAAAATAAATAAGATGCCTAGAAGAACAATATATCTTTGGAATAAATGCAATTTAATAAAATTACACCAATCAGCTTCTAATTTCCAACAAAATTTCCTAAGTAAATTCAGCATAGTTAGCCCTGTAGAAGAAATATGGAAGGAAATAAAAACAAATCTAAAAACCATAATGGATCAGAATGTTCCAACAAAAATAACTTCAAATAGAATTAATAAATGCTGGTTCAATTTTAAATTAAAAATGTATTGCAAACTAAAGGAGAATTTATTTAAGAAATTTAAGGCTACCAATTTAGAAAGGATACACAAAAAATACTTAAAAATTAAGCACCTGACACAGAAACTTAGCCGTAACCTCCAAAATAATTATATAAACAATGTGATAACTAAAGATAACAATAAAAACTTATGGTCCTTTATCAAATCTAAAAAAATGGAGCCTTCAGGTATAGCCACACTAAAAGGCTCAAATAATAAAACCTATAATGATAATGAAAATAAAGCTAATATCCTTAACAAATATTTTGCATCATCATTTTCTGCCTCAGGCGACAAGGAAATTTCAATAAATTTAAATAAATTGGAAGAAATAGGTAACATAACTGTAGATGAGATAGGTATACATTCACTCCTAAAAAACTTAAAAATAAACAAAGCTACTGGCCCAGATGAATTACCTGCCAGGTTATTAAAAGAATTAAGCAATGAACTGTCCCCAATCCTTGTAGTTCTTTTTCAAGCCTCTCTAAACCAGGGTAAAGTGCCCGAGGATTGGAAATTAGCCTATGTAACGCCGCTCTTTAAGAAAGGTGATAAGTCAGACCCTGGTAATTACAGACCTGTATCACTTACTAGTATCACATGTAAATTACTGGAACACATAATATATAGCAGAATAGTTAACCACCTTGACAAATATAATGCCCTATGCCCACACCAACATGGCTTTAGAAAGAACAGATCATGTGAAACACAATTGATAGGCCTAATAGATGATCTATCAAAAGGCTTAGATAATAATGATCAAATAGATACAATATTACTAGACTTCTCAAAAGCATTCGACAAAGTTCACCACCTTAGTTTACTCAAAAAACTTAAATACTTTGGAATCTCAGGTCCCTTACATCACTGGATCCAAGATTTCCTATTGGGTAGGGAGCAAACTGTAATAATTAATGGTTCTAAATCTACACCAATAAAGGTTAACTCAGGAGTTCCACAAGGAACTGTCCTAGGTCCCTTACTATTTTTAATTTATATAAATGACTTACCCAACAATATCTCAATAGGAACTAAAGTTAGGTTATTTGCTGATGATTGTATAATCTATAGAACAATCAAGTCAGAACAAGATAGCAAAATTTTACAAAAAGACTTAGATGAATTAATAAAATGGGAAACTAACTGGAGTATGTCCTTCCACCCAGAAAAATGTCAACTGCTAAGAGTAACAAAGAAAAAGAAACAAATAAATTCAAAATATTTCATTCATGGAAAAGAACTAACCCAAGCTAAAGATGCGAAATACTTAGGAGTCATAATAAATGAGAAACTATCTTGGAATCCCCATGTTAATGAAGTTATTAAAAAATCTAACAAAACCTTAGGCTTTATAAAAAGAAACTTTTACAAATGTAACAAAGATATAAAACTAAAATGCTATCTCACCCTGGTGAGACCTACACTAGAATATGCATCTTCAGTATGGGACCCATCCACCAAAGAAAATATTGATAAGTTAGAACAAATACAAAAAAGAGCTGCCAGATTCATTACTGGAGAATATTCAAAACTGACAAGAGTAACACCATTCAGCATGCAAGAACAAACACATACAAGTTTTCTTTCTTTCCGTCCGGTATTCGGGCGTGGAATGGGTTGCCTGAAGAAACCAGGAAAGCCACCACTTTATCATCTTTTAAAACTCTAGTAAGAATACAGGACTAAACACAAACCATAGAAATACGTAGGACGCAATAATCTTCTGTACAGAAGGAGCGTCTGTAACATATAAGATAAAGATGTTAACAAAAGGAGAACGATGGAAGCCAACATATGAATCGACGAACAGAAGATAACGTTGGCCGAGTACCTTGCCAGTTGGTGAGAAGTGCAAGCAAGACTGTCATCAGCCATGATTGCAATTCGTTGTTTCATTAGCCATGAATCCGTCATATGGCCAGGAGTTCTAGGACAAAGAGATGATAAGTATCTCATAGAATAATATTTTTTTTTAATGCATTAAAATATTGGTTTAAAAAATTGTACTATGCAAGTTTAGTTTGTTTACTAATTATTAATATTTTGCATTTGTGTTTTCTTTTTTTTCTTTTCAACTTTTAATCAAATAAAAGTATACTATATTCCTGACTTGGTTCGTAACTGATTCAAGAGAAGTAAGTATACATAAAGGACTGCGCTCAGGAGCGGATCAATACAAAATAACAAATGGAATATTAAAACCTGATACTTATAAATAAGACACAACTATTAATATAGTTTGTATAAATGGTTGACTGAATTGTTATTTATTCACATGCAAGTCATAAATTCATGAATAACTTTTTAACGAAACGATGATATAAAAAAAAAATTAATTAGCATTCTTAAAATATCCTATCATTACTATCATGTTGTGGCAACAAGCATAAATTATATTTGCATAGAATTTTTAAAATAAAAATGCTTTACAAAGAAAAACCAATCAACGAAGCTGCTGCCCCTCGCAGTCTTAACATCCACTTGAATTTAACCCATAAAAAATCAAGATCACGTTAAAAAGATGCGAAAGTGTTTTTGAGAGGCATTTAAATATTTTATTCTAATGCAGCAAGTAAGGAAAATAGTGAGGCTAGTCATGTTAAGGAAGAAGTTTTGATATTGTTAACGTTTTATTATCAGCAGAAACTGTTTCTAAATACATAATGACTCCACGTCAGGTTAATATTAAAAGGAGAAAAAATAAACAATTGAGGCTGATACTTAATCTTATAATTAATAAGAAAGGAGCCGTCCATAAAGTACGTCACACTCCAGAGGGGTGAGGGGTGTAAGAAATTGTGACAGTTTGTGACAGGGGGAGTGGGATGTCCGGCCATGTGTGACGTCACGGTGTTTTGTTTTTAATTAAATTTTAATTATTTTGTTAATTTATAAATAAACAAACTATTTTTGTTCGAAAGTGTGGCGTATATTTGTGACAGTTCGTGACAATAGGTAGGGGGAAGTTAAAAATAGTCAAAAATAGCGTGACGTACTTTATGGACGGCCACAAACTGGTTGGTATAAATGAGAACTGATAATGTGTACTTTAAATTTCGTTGATGGGTTCATGAAAAGAACATTACTTTTTAAAACAAATTTGTATCAACTTCCAAAGCGCAGATTGGTAAGAAAACTTGACAAGCTGCTTCAAAACTTACGGCATTAAAACAAATAAGCCTAATTATAATAGTGTTTTCAATGATAGAGCTATTGTCAATGCTGGTGAAAATCAAAGTATCTCTTTCGTGAGTAAAAAGAGAAAATTCAATAGTCAACAGTATACATTAGTCATTAGATCAAAGTGTCTAAACTTTTTTTGAAAAGGGGCCATAACATATCATGAAGTAAAACCACAGGTGGTGGCCAGGCAAAGATCATAAACAAAAATAATAAATTTTGATGAGTTTTAGTATTACTTTAAAAAAAAAAAAGATTAATATTAAAAGATATACTCGATTTTATTGTGTTTTAGGGGGGGGGGGGGAGACTGAAATCTCGACTAAAGTAAATAGATGAGTTCAGACTCAATCAATGCCCCTAGCTTTAATAACTATGATACCAGGCAGGTTTTCTCATCCTCATCGATTTTTGCCATCAAACTTTATAGAATTTCGTACACCGTACACATCATGGTACATACCTTCTTTGGCTTTTGTAATAATGGTATCCCCGTTAGTAAACAATAAAACGTCATCGATTCTTTAAAATCCTATATATTAACTCGTGGTGTCTGCTTGAGCCCTTGATTTATTTGCCATAAAAAACTTTGGATCGATTTTAACGCAATTCCCCGTGAGCTAGCGAGCTGTAATTTTGCAGGCAGACTCGTGGCGATAGTAGTATTTATTGCAGGAAACAGGTATTATTGACCTTTGACACCACCACTGTGGTGGTGGTGTGACCTTTGACCTAGTTTCCGGTGGTGGGTGACGTCACTTCCGTTTTCGTTTGTTTACTTCCGGTTTTGGTGGGTTGACTTCCGGTTCCTACCAAGATGGCGGACTTCCGGTTCCTACCAAGATGGTGGTGCTTCCGGTTCCTACCAAGATGGCGTACTTCCGGTTTCGGTTAAGAGGGTGGACTTCCGGTTCCGGTGGGTGTGGTACCTAGGTGGCGCCGAACATGTCTAAACACGTGTCCAAGATGGCGTCCAAGATGGCGGTCAAGATGGCGGCCATTGTAAGGGCAGTAACTG
>MUZC01000774.1:82005-93884 GCA_002072015.1 Radix auricularia | reverse complement strand
CGAGAACCGCTACTTTTGTTAAAAAGATCCTATAAAACCATGAAAAGAAAGAAATCAGCCTCTATCTCATAAACATTGCTCCCATCCATACCCCTCTCTTCGTTTGTATTATTGTTTTTAATCTAACCCAACGGATTAATTGCCCTGGACACAGCACTAATTTATTTTAAAAACTTATATTAATTAAGCCGTAAGATCCCACCATCCTATTTGAACTATTGATTTAAGCTAAACCAACACAATATAACACCACTTCATGACTTCCTGTACATACCTTATATCACTACACCTATACAACGCCTATGTGATAAACCCAAAAATACAAATATCCTGCTGGCGCCCCCATTCCTGATTGTAACCTATACCAGCATCAGCCCCACTACTTTACTATAATTAAAACCGCCACCAACAAAACCTGTCCAGCAGGGGTACCCTCAATAAAATACATCACCCAGCAACATGAAACCCATAAAAATAATAACAATAATACATATGAAATAGTTTGAGAACCATTTTTATATTGAAAATAATAAAAATAAAAAATTTAGCTATTATATAAAAGCTTAAGAACTACTGTAAATGTTTAAAAAATAATAATCAATTTAAAAACTTAAATAAATACCTATTATGTAAAACATTGAGAACCCTTGTAATTTTAAAAATAATAGAAAATAAAAATTTAGCTATTATATAAAGCATTTAGAAACACTTTAAATTTTAAAATAAGAAAAAGAGTGTAAAAATTTAGCTATTATATAAAACATTGAGAACCATTGTAAAATTTAATAAGAAAAAATAAACAATTTTAAAAATAAAATAAATACCTTTATATAAAACTTTGAGAACCCTTGAAATATTTAAAATAAAAATTTCGCTATTATATAAATCATTTAGAACCAGTGTATTTTAAAAAGAATAAATAATTTAAAACTTAAATAAATACATATTATATAAAACATTGAGAACCATTGAAATATTTAAAATAATAAAAAAAATTAAAAATTTAACTATTATATAATCTGAGAATCACTGTCATATTTAATAAAATATTTTAAAAAATAAAAGCAATAACAAAAACAAAATAAAAGAAAACAAAGGGAAATAACTTAATTTACTCAAATAATAAACGCAGTTACTGCCCTTACAATGGCCGCCATCTTGACCGCCATCTTGGACGCCATCTTGGACACGTGTTTAGACATGTTCGGCGCCACCTAGGTACCACACCCACCGGAACCGGAAGTCCACCCTCTTAACCGAAACCGGAAGTACGCCATCTTGGTAGGAACCGGAAGCACCACCATCTTGGTAGGAACCGGAAGTCCGCCATCTTGGTAGGAACCGGAAGTCAACCCACCAAAACCGGAAGTAAACAAACGAAAACGGAAGTGACGTCACCCACCACCGGAAACTAGGTCAAAGGTCACACCACCACCACAGTGGTGGTGTCAAAGGTCAATAATACCTGTTTCCTGCAATAAATACTACTGGCGATGATAAAAATAATGTTTCAAAAGTTCAGATCTATCGAATGTACTGTAATTAAATTATTGAATTTTTAGATTATTTTATTTATTTCTTTATGCATCATGTTAATTTTGTAGATATAGTGTCGTGGTGCGAGAAAGTGGGTTAAAAATTGATCCAAAGTTTTCTTCGGCAAGCAAGAACTCAGACAACTAAGTTAATATAAGGGATTTTTAAAAAAGGATATAGTCTAATGTCTTTCACACAATTTTAAAGAATAATCAGCCTTTTCACCCGAAAAAAAATTGAAGAAAGGGACTATAGACTATAGGCATCTGTCTTCCTGACTGCAGATTCTTCACCTTCACAAATAAAATTCTAAACTTTACACAAATTATATATATAGATAAATGTTTTTTAATTTTTTTTTTATATTTTAAATTTTCAAGTTCGTTTAGCTGGATAAATGTTCGCAATTTTGTTGGTCCTGTCTATAGGCTATTATTAGAAATATAAATTTACTAGATGCCCGCGGCGTAGCATACACCGCAGATTTGCTCATAGATAGTGCAAAGAAAGTGGAGGGGGTGAACAGACACAAAAATACATCACGATGAAATCAGAACAACGCGAATGAACCTCGGCCCCCCCCCTCGGGCGGGGATAACTGCGACATGTTGATCAGGAAACATGTGCACTGCGGTTAGCCACTTGCCACCCCGCACCACCCTACTTGCCAAACATAAACTATTGGGCATAACCTGACAAAGGTCATTCTTTAAGCTTATTCCCACTCGTCTTGTGCTTGTTATGGTGATCGAAAAGATAGTAAGAAATGAACGGGCAAAAACACAAACATTTTCAAAAATTAAAATAAATAATGTCTTTACTGGGGATTGAACCTGTGACCTCCGCGTGTTACACTACGAAATACACGTTATTTTGTTGTTCTGAATGAACACAATAATTGACTTCAATTCAACGAAATTTTGAATGTTTACTACTTTTTCTTGCAATCTGATTGGTCGGTGGGGTCAGAGAGCTTGCTACATCTTGTCCGGCCTGGTCGGACCATGTAGAGAATTATAGTGGGTGGGTGGTCACCAAGTAATCATCATAATTTTATTTACATTTAGATGTAAGGTGCATTTAAAAACCAATGCCCTTTAAACTGACCCAGTAATTTTTCTTTGGACGGATTTTTCCAAAGTAGTTCAGCAAAATTTAATTCACTTGAAAGCCCTTTCTAGCATAGAATGTCTATGAGGTTGGGAAAGGGGGGGATCATAACAGTGCATTCCAGGTACTCCTAGAAAAAGAGGTCATGGCAAAATACTCTTGTGAGTAAATTGAGGGGGAAAAGCAAATTACAATAGAGCTCATTGCACGCCCGCCTCCCGGGTGGATTAAAAAAAAGCAGATCACGTACAGAAACAAAGACAGAGCCAAAGAAATAAGCCAGTTAATCAAATAGCCAGTCTGACATCTGCCTTTAGCCAGTCTGACATCTGCCTTTAGCCAGTCTGACATCTGCCTTTAGCATCTCTGCTAGTTGAAACTGAATAGTGAACCACTTTTTTTATATTAAATAATTTTGAATTTTAAAATATATGGCCTAATATTTACTAATAGAAAATTTTAAAAATAAAGTTTTAACATCTTTTAAGAAATATTTTCCATAAATAAATAAAAGAACTGTATGAAATCATTAAAAAAAAGGTTAACTAAAACAATTTTGTTTTGAAAATAAATTAGATTTTATTATTCAATAATCAATTGTTCACAGTTAAAAATTTGTGTAACCTGTGAAGTATCACAGCAAGAAATGGACAAAAGTTTGAATTTAAAAAATGTGTTAAATAAAAATTAGTTAGCAAAGTCTTGTAAGTGGACGGAGATCAGCAATAATTAATATATTCAAAATTAAATGTATAAAGAATTTCCTTTAAAAAAAAAAATGAACATTTAAAAAAAATGAAAACAAAAAAAGCTTCATAATTAAAATTATATGAAGTGATATTAGAATTCTTTTAAAATTTTATACATGTAACATTTATAGCTCCTGTCTATGTTAAATGTATTTCTGCACACTGAAAAACATTTTAAATTAAAATCATTAACACTGCATGACTGGAGACATTTTTTTCTATCTCAAAAGTCTTGCAACATTGGAGGAACATTGGAGGAATTCAAATATTAAAAAAAAAGTTTTGTAGAAATTTATTATATTAGTCTGCCACAAATCATTTATCTTCATTTTCATAATTACAAAAATTAAAACTTTGCAAAATTTCATAAAATTAATTAGATGAACAAGATATAAACAGAAGCAAAATGTCAAGTTAGGGAACAATTGTAAACAATTAAAAAGGTCACTATGAAAGGAAAAGTTTAAATGTACTTTATTAGTATGATCAAATAACACGATAATAACAGTGAATTGAAACTATTTATTCTAATCATTCTTCAAGAAGAGAGCTGCTCCAGTTTGCAGCCATTGGTCAACATTTCCACCACAGGGAACATCAAGACGTATGACGATTCTGTCTCTGGTACTAGAGTAGTAAATGGGTAAGGATATAGTTTCTTCGATGCCGTACGGATCTGGGGAGTCCTAGGAAACAAAATTTACAAAAATAAAGAATATATGAATATTTATTGTTCCATAATCGATTAAAAAGGTCACAAACATTAGATAAAAGATATATTAGCCAATGAGGCCACCAAATTTCTAAAGAAGAAATGAGAAAAAAAGTAATTTATTAGTGAACAAATTAAGTATGTGCTAAGGAAAATGCTGTATATAATTAATTATATTCTAGAAAAAATTTCAAACATAATCAATGCTGCTTTCTCACATATAGTAAGTCCAAGTGATCAAAATCTAAATTTCTATATCTTCTATGCCAGAGCCCTCCAAATTCTCCTAGACAAATGATAAAATATATTCTGCAAAAGACCATATATACTGGAGTCAATCTCCAGTATAAGACGACCCCCCCCCACCCCATATTGAGTCTGGAAAAGTGGAATTTTAAGATTTTATATGACATTTATCGTGTTGCTGAAATTTAAAAAAATGAGTTATGCAAATATAACCCCTGATTATGGCCTTGAAATTTTAAAAAAAAATATTTTGACTTATACTCGGGTACATACAGTATTTTGATGAGTTGAATACATAAAATAAAATAGTATCTATGTTACTGGTGATGGTTCCAGCTAATGTCATGTCAGCTCATACATTATTATCAACTTGTTTGAAAAAAAAACACTGGCTTCTTTAATTTGAACAATTTTTGCATGCAGATATTTTTTAAAAAATGAGCATTGGTACCCGGAGAACATTTGAATAATGTTAATACTTTTAAAATGATTCATTAAATATCCATGTTTTTATCAACCTACTTTGGGTATCCATGACACAGTGCATGGAGGTATGGCAGCCACTGTTGGAGAGTCCCGTTGGTTCTCTGACAACCGATTCCCATCAAACGTACAACCTTCAATCATTAGTCCACCTATTTTGATTGCTGTACGTGCACCCTGGATGGAGCCCCGCCAGCTGCAGGCGAACTTGAGACTGTCCATAGAACACTTCATTTCCCTGAGGAGCATTTAAAAAAAAACTAGCAAATTTTTATAAATAAAAACCAGTTGATCAATTTAAATGTTTGTCATCCTATACGGCACAAGGTAGAATTCTGCCTCGTCTGAAATTTAAAAACTGATGCAACAACCAAATGCACGCATCAAATATCATGTTTCATAAAATGAAATCAATTTAAACTGTTACTAGTTTGTGATTCTGCTGCATAAGACCAATTTTTAAAGGTTTGAAATTTACCTAGCTGTTTGTTGTCTCAAGGCATTGAGGAATGTGTCAGGTCGGAAGAGATCAGACAAGTCCAAGGTTTCCCTCAGCAGGGCACCAGACTCGGCACGCTCAACCCATGTTTGTATGGCAGAAGCCCGAGTGACCAGGCCTTGTAAGTACTGAACTGGATCTTCAGGACCATCCCATTTGCTCAGCCAGTTGAGGGGGGTCTTGGGAATAAATAAAAGTTATACATTTTGAACTGACATCCATGTCTTTCAAATTTAGGAATATTGTTTTAAATCATTTAAAAGCTTTTTAAAAAAAACTGCAATACCATCTTATTCATTTCATTTTTAATATTTGACAACATTCTGAAACAAAAAAGAAACAAACATTTCAAAACTTTAAGCCAGGTATTTTTACAACATTGAGAACTTACAAACATTACAATTTTTAAATAAAAAGACACAATTTTAATACCTCTTGATTAAGCAGAGCAGCTGCTAGCATCTGGACATCTGAAGTTAATAGTTGTGTGCCCCTGATGACCTTACTAAGAGCAGCAAGTGAAGCATGAACTGACTGCACTAATTTAATGGCATTGTAGCTCTCTAGTTTGATAAAGGTGAGCACCGGTGATTCATTGCTAGCTTTCTCTGAAGGGGCCATAACTTTAGTTTGTATGAGATTATGTCCCTGGAAAGTTAAACAGGTTTGAGGATTTTAGACAGTTTTGTTCATATTTTTTTAAACAAAGCACTGAACAAACAAAAAATATAAGTAATAAGTTTAATATCATTAATTTAATTTTGATTAAAAAATACCAGAAAGTTTTATTTTAAAAAAAATGAATTGAATGATATCCTAAAAAGTCAACAACTAACCGAAAAAACCAACACATTTATTTTATAACTAGTTTGTTGGTTTAAGTAAGTCATTGTCCTGAAACACAAATATTAAATCTTAGACCAATTTAAAAACAAACTTGATCACATTTTAGGAAAAATTCTTATTGCCAATTTTACCTGGTTGACCTTCTTCCATAGATTAAGAATGGGACCGAGCTCAGTAGCCCAGACATCCTTGTCAAACTTGTTGGCTTTGGCATCTGATCTTTGCAGTACACGTAACTGTGATATGACAGACATGCTGGTCATTCGTTGTGCTGACCTCTCTATATTCTCTGGGAGTCCAAAGTAAGACGGCTTATCAAACTCGGGTAGGGATTCAATAATATCGATGTAATCCTGAAATGTTTTGGAATATTTTATGTTCAATATATCATATAAAATGTGATTTAGTAGAATTTGCGCTTTTAACAAATCAGATTCACTGCCCAGCCAATAAAATTGTGTAAAATAAACAGGACACGCTAAACGACAACAAATCCATTTCTAGGAATGGATAGAGGCACTCAAAAATCTCCTAAAAATGCAAATCTTACCCGAATATTAGTTGAAGCTGCCATCTTGAGTGGCCCAAGTCTTTTTCCTTTGTTCTGTGATGAGATGATTGAACCGTTGAAGAACTGCTTTAAGTAAGAGACCATGACTCCCATGTCCAGTGGGTTGTCGACCCGTCCACCATAGATGGCGAACTCAAACAGTCCATGAATGAACTGCCACTGAATTTCATGACCTGGATTTGAAATAAAAACTTGATGAGCTTGGCTGGAGAGAACATTAATGATTTCTTTAACTTGTACATGTTTGATTACATTTAAGAAACATTTTAAAAATTTTAGAAATAAAAATATTTTTGAATTCAACAAAAACAACTTTAAATAATGTTAAATAATATAAAAACTTTTTACAAAACTACTTGTTATCAATGGAAAATTAAAAGGAATTTAATGATCATTTCCTAACATATTGTCAGCTTAATATGTTTATTCTTCATATATATACAATTTGGCGATTATTAATAATGATGTAAGGCACACTCACACATGTTAATTGCTGTGTGAAAACAAATGATGTTATTAGTGGTAATATCAATACATCGAATATGTAATAACAATTTAAATAATTGTATCACAGATCTCCACAGCAAACCTTCAAATTTTATTGTAAAGCTGATGTAAAAGCAATTTAATATGAGATATGAAGCAAAGCATTTCGACCATTGGATATCTTTCCCTGAAACTCTGAATTGAAAAATGTACATGTTTGTTATCTGAAGAAAGCTCATACAAATTTGTCAAAACTTGTAAGTTTGAGTTTGCAAATCTTATGTTTCTTTCAGGAAAAATTATTGATTGATATTTACTCCATAACATTTAAACAGGAGTGTCCAAATTCTGGCCCACAGGTCAAGTGCGGCCCGCGTTAAAATTTTGACTGGCCGACATACTCAAATAATTAATTGATTCGCAGATTTATCTAGTACAATAATAAATTTATAAGAATAGCTGCAATTTTAATTTAATTGTGATATTTTTTAGTATAAAATATGATGACCAATTTGGATAATGATTTTTAAAAGCCAATAAAGTTATGTGCTGCAATGTGTTAAAAATTCCATGTTATGCAATGGCAAAATTATTCAAGTAATCTTTTATTAAAATTTTTTTTTTTGCAACCTTAGAACTGGAAAGAGATGTGCCATCCATGTACTTTATATTTCCTGACATATTTTACATCATGTTTTCAACAAAAAAAAAACAAACAAAACTATTTCGCTTTAATTTGATTTCTACACACTTCATTTATTGTAAGTTACTTAGTATAAAATACACATCTCTATTCTATAACTTGGCCATCATTAATCAATTATACTAACTTCTAATGATGGATTAAGATATTTTTTTAAGTCTCTATAATTGCTATCGTATTGTTCCCTTTTCTCCACACAACAGATCACTGTTAGAAGTTACAAAAAAATAAATAAAAAAATCATAATTAAAAAGTCTGTAATTTAATCTTGACAGACGTCATTTTTTAAAATCTTAATCTGGTCCCCCATATTTTTATTTCATAGAATATTGCCCTCATTAAAAAAATATTTGCACACCCCTGCATTTAAACAATAAGTCTTTTTTTTCTTTTTAAAAATCCTATCAAATCTTTTTTTTGTTACCTCAATGGAAGAAAAAGGGGTTTTGACAAATCTGCAATTATTTTATAAAACATTTTATCACACAAAAATTAATCAATAATAGACACCTCCATTTCCAACACTGCTCAGTGCATTGGCATCATAAAGAACTACAAAATAGAAATACAAATTAAATCATTGGCATCATAAAGTACTACAAGATAGAAACACAAAATAAATCATTGGCATTATAAAGTACTACAAAATAGAGATACAAATTAAATAATCTTTTACAATAAATATTACAAGTAAGAAATACAAATAATTAAACCATTAACTTAATGAAAGAGAAAAGTCAGATATATAGAGTTAGAGTCATCCAATGCTAGTCAGTTAAAGTTTAAAAAAAAATATTTTAAGATACAAGAAAGTGAATATTATTTGTTTCAAATCTTTCTAATAATTTATGGGATGCAGGATCTAAAATACCATCGCACTTGTGTGTGTTTTCTGAAAATAAGTTTTAAATTAAATTCCGGACAATATGTATGGGAAAAGTTAAATTTAGAAAATAAAAGAACTATATCCAGAGCATGGACCAGTTAATATTACCTCCTTTGCACAGCCTATCGATGATGTCAGCACCAGCTCTCAAGTCAGACGTGGAGAACTCATAGAACTTGGTCCAGCCCTGGGGGATGTACATCCTTCGTTCCTGCATCACAGCATGGAACCAGGCCAGGGCAAACAAGGCTTGAGAGCGTAGCACATTGCCTCCACGAGCAACATACTCAGGGGTCCAGCCCTCATAAGTTCTCATTAGGTTACGCTTAACACCAGGTGGCGCCTGAAGAGAGATTTTTTTCTCATTTGTTTGAACCCAGTCTTTCAGTCAAGGTAAATAATTTGATATAACTATTTCAATTCATAGTTGAAAATCAGAATTCTATAACCAGTGCAATCCTGTTTGTTTTTTTAACTTTGCTAAGCATGCTCCTTAAAAAAATGATAATATAATGTCTGTATACAAAAATATTAGGGTTGTTATCGATTAATTTAAATTTAATCGTTTAACTTTAAAAAAATTACTGATTAAGTAATCGATAATTTTTATTAAAGCTAAAAATATAAAGCTCATCTTTTATCCTGAGGGGTTAAAAAATTATTAATTTTTCTTAGACCTTATAATCACTTTTTCATTATGTAATTTTCCTTCACATTTTGTGCCCTTTTAAAGCATTTTTTAAAATGCCTATCACTTATGTATTCAATAAAAAATATAATATTGTTAGAAAATATAATTAAATATAAGTAGTTTAATATAATGTCAAAGAATTTAAATTCTGTTATTGTTAATTAAGTAAAAACAATGTTTATTTTTTTAAAATATCATTTTCCTTATAAAACAGCTTATTTTAAAGTTTACCCTTCTTTTTTAAATGGAGAAGTTTGTACATAAAAAATAAACTTTCATTAATTATAAAAAATTAATTTTTAAATCAAAAATTATTTTGAAAACATTTTCTTTAATTTCAATAGCTATTTTATCGATTAAAATTATTTTTATCGATAAATTTTTTTTAATCGATAACAATTTTTACTGATTAATCGAGAAATTAATCATTAAGTTCCACAGCCCTAAAAATATGTTAAAGCATAATTAAAAAGGAACTATATTTAACTCATAGAAAAATGTTACATTTTTACAGTTGCATTTGCAAGTTGAAGTGGAAGTGTCTCAATGAAAACCATTTGCAATTTTAAAAAAAAATATTGTCTGATGTGCAACGGAATTCTGGGTATGTCATGCGCACATTACTTTTTACAAATGTAGTTAATTAATTATTACATAATTATTACAAAAGCATCCAACATACAACAAATTAATTTAAAAAATTATCATCACTTTATGAAAGCAATATTAAAAAATAATATTTAATTTGGTTTCCTTTCTGCTTGAAATGTTATATATACATATACACACACATGTACATATAAATATATATTACCTCATAGGTGACCTTGAGACTTGATTGAAGCAAAATCGTAGGGAATTTAGGATGTACTTCAGACGTCAGCCACAGCCTGAAATCACTGTGAGGCTGCATGGTGTTTATTTCCTGATGGGGGATAAAGTTTTGTCATTCTAATATTAGATCACAGAGACCGAATGAAAAAATAAGTCTGCTATTAACAAACATTTTTACTTTTGTCTGATTAAATAACAAAAAAAAAACAAACAAAAAACAACAATCCAAACATGTTGATACCTTCTCAAGAGCAGGCAACCAGGCGGTGACCAGATGCAAGTTTTTCAGGCACAGCCAGTTACCATTCTTAGAACAGTCATGGAGAAGCTTCCTTGCTACTTCAGCTTGACCTTGACCCATAGCAACCTGATCAAGCAAGGACAAAATTCTTGCTCATAACATCAATAGCATAGTTTCTCAAATAATATATTACAATTGGCTGTCTTTGCTATTCTCAATACATGATAATTTTTTGAGTAGTCATGGTAACATGGAAAAAAGAACAACCTAAAAACTTAACCAATCATTTTCCTGTATAATAAAACATATATTTTTTATCAAAATTTATTTTGGAATTTTAATAATTTAATTCTCTATATTGATTGTCATCGATTGTAATGTAAATATATTACATTCCTTATCTTAGTCTTCTATAAAACAAAAAAACCTTACCTTGAAAGGAATTATTTGATAAAACGACACAGATATGAATTTTAAAAAATATATAATTTAAAAATCTTGGCATAGTATTATTTTGCTGATAATTGCTAGAATTCAATGTGCTTAAATTTTAGCACCGAACATTAGAAACTTTATACTGGAATCTACATAGCACTAAACCAGTTCTGGCAGTGGCATATCTAGGGGAAAGGGGGAGGGGTCCTAATTCGAAAGTCCCCTGGGGCACCCACTTGAGTGGGGGCTCCCAACGGCGTGTCAAATTTTTTTTTTTTTTAATGTTCAATATTACACCACCCTCAAAGAGGCCAAGCCCCCCAAATCCCTAGCTACGCCACATCTGTCAGGCGACCAAATCTGACCTGATGATATCTCTCAAACCCAATGGTCTCTGATGCAAGGTCCTGCAACTCTTGAGACGGATCGGCTCCGGCCGATATAACAATCAGGATTGGCTCTGTAGAGATGGACTCTTGGTAGAGTTTCTTCAAGTTGATCGAGGGAGGGGACAACTCTTTCATGTCTGTTTGAAAAAAAAGAGAGAGAAATGAGAAATTAAACATGGGTTTAGGATGAAAGTGGGATAAATCTTCAGAAGGTATCTAATTGTGAATTTGAATTTATTTCCATGTTAAGTAGCCATAAAGTGTGTGCTAAAATATCTTATGTGTGTGTGTGTAAGAAAGTGTGGCAAGGGGGTGGGGGGTCGGTCCGGCCATGTGTGATGTCACAGTTTTTTAGATTAAATTTGAATTATATTAGGAAAAAAATTTCCTTTGAAAGTGTGACGTACTTTAGTGGGGGAGGGTCAAGGATTCGTGACAGTTTGTGATTGGGGGGGGGGGGGG
>MUZC01000774.1:71431-81893 GCA_002072015.1 Radix auricularia | reverse complement strand
GGGGGGGGGGGGGGTTGAAATGTTCAAAAACAGGGTGACATACTTTAAGGACGGCTAGTAATGGGTGAGTAATTTACATTCTTTGTTTGGTATTTACTTTATTTGTCATTTGAATTCTAATTGTGGCATAATTGACATTAACTCTGAAGCACCTGCAGAGAGAAAAAAAATCTGGTTCATTAAAATGACATACTGAGAGCTCTACAGGCAAACAATCCCATGGCACTGATTAGCCGATCTGGTCGGGTGGCCTGTGTGATAAGGACTTGTTGAAACAGAGTTATCTTCCTCTCTATAGCTGTGGGGAATTCCTGCTCACACTGGCTGCTACGGGCAAAGTTTGACCACAGGCCAGTATCCTCCAGATCTAGACTTTGATACAGTCTTGGGAAGTTGGTCTGGCAATATACATTTGTAGTAAGCAAGTGGATTGCAAACATTTCTTAGATATTGACTATCCCACAACCGAATTTCTATCTAAATCTAATGCAATTTTATTTGAATGAAAAAAAATTAATAAATGTAACTCTATTTCAAGATAAAAAAGTATCCCTAAAATTCATATGCTACTGTTCAACTTTAAAATTCAATTCGTTTTTACTTAATTATTTTCTAACCTTAAAAGCTGCCAAGGCCGCATGTCTTTCTTCATCTACCCAAGATGGCGCCCGGCCACTGTCACCTTTCACGTCTGCTACCAACATACCAGTAAAAGCTTCCCATTCCTTTACAAGTGAAGAAAATTTTTAAAATATTTTCACTGGCCACATTCTTGAATCCTTTTTAGGTGGAAATTGCACTTGGTTTTATGTAAATTTTTTGATAAGTGTCTAATTTTATTTCTTTTAATATCTTTTTAAAATTCTAGAGTGAGTGTTGAGTATATATCAGTGCTTCTTAAAATTTTTAGCATGAAGCACCGGTAGAAATTTTTCCATTGCTCCAAGGACCTGCACTGTTTTACCTGCACTGTTGAGGTAGCTAAGTTAAATTTATTTTATTTTATTTGTTTCATCTTATGTGCTAGTTACAAGAAAAAAGACATATTCTATAGGGTTAGTATTAATGGTTGCAAATGAAGGATTATAATTAGATTTTGCTGTCCTTTCTGGATAACTGCTGCAGATCAGCAGCGGATGACCTACAAACAGGCAGCAGTCCGCGGACATCACCTTGAGAAGCACTGGTATATGTGATAACACAAATGTTTTAAAAGAATATGACCACAGATAAACATATCACACGTAATTTCAAGTTATAAAATAAAAACAAAATAAACTTCTGTGAATTCAATAGGGATTGTAAATTTTTTTCCTTCTTAAAAATTTTCCACCCTATGATAACAACTAAAGTATGACTAGAAAGATGGCAGAATCATTAACTAACATTTTCCTCAAACAGGTCAGGCTTGCATCCATGCACCATATGCATGGCAAACATCATGCGATCTGCTTTGAACAGTGAGCGGCAGACATACTCGTACACCATCATGACCAAATTGCTGCTCAAAGTTTTCAGCCTGAGTTCCGTGCCACTACCATCCTGAGAACAGCAAATAAAGATAAATATACTTGGAAAGTTCGAAGCAAAAAATACCCCAGCTAATCATCTTTAAAAAAAAAAAATCAGTTCACCATATCATAAAAAATAAGTCCATAACTCATGTAACTCATTTCAAGGTGAAGACCAAATGGCTGTATAATATCGCCTCAAACATTTCAAGATGATCAAGACTGTTTAATATATAAAGGACTTCTGAAGTCTTTGAAACCATTGTGACAGAAATTTTAATTATCCTAATCCAACTTCTGTGGTCAAGTGGCATGCGCGCTTGGCTGGTGTACTGAAGGTCACGGGCTCAAATCCATGTGAAGGCAAGGATTTGTTGTTGGAGCCTAGGGCGTCTCTGAGTCCAACCAGCTCCAAATGGGTACATACTAATTAGGGAAATAAAGGCGGCTGGGTAATGCATGGAACCCTCATAGCTGTGCCCTGTGAACGCTGCATCACTTGCCAACAGACCGGCAAGGTGTGTGGGTGCAATAATCTTCTGTATAGAAGGAGCGTCTGTATAGATAAGACAAGACATCATCACTGCACTACTTATGATAAGAAAATAAAATTTTATGTGCTGACTCCACTCCTCTAAATAAAAATAAAGTCCAATATGTTTTTAGTAGGAGCTCTGTCTCACATGTCTGGACTGAAGCGTCCTCTGAAACAAGCGCAGGAAAGCTGCCAGTGAGAATCTGTACATGTTGTTCATCTTGGCCAGGTCACTTATGACAAAGTACAGACAGCTGCCGCTCTCAGCTAGGGCCAGGTAGGTGTTGCGCTCCTGGTCAAGTGAGGACTGAAGCCGGACTGACTCGACCAGGGAATCTGTGATGGTGATGCTGCTGGCCTTGGTCTTGTTGAGTGAATCAAGGAGCTCCTTGTTTTCAAGGATGTTACCCTTGGCATTGGCTAACTCCTGTTTTTAAGTAAATACAGCAAAAGCTTCAATAATATGACCCGGATTCATTTAGTTATTTTTTTTTATATTTTGATACCAGCCAAATTTACAAATTTTAAAAATTATCATTTGAACACAAACAAATATTAATTTTTTAAAAAAATAACCAAAATTAACAAAGAAACTTTACTGATAATATATTGTTATCTTTTAGACCGATGTTTAACAAAGAAATTATATAACTACCTAACTATAAATCTTATATCCATGGGTTTATAACAACAATTTCAATCTACCATATACAGTCGAAACCGCTTAAGTCGACGGCGTTGGGGTTTGAAAATTGGCATCGACATAACCGATGATCGAGTTAAAGCGAAAACCAATATGGCGGCAAAATATTAACATGCGCTTGAAATTTCTTTATGTACATGTGTGTTGTGCGTTAATTAGTGATGGGACGATTAATCAGAATCGTATCAAAATATCGGGACCCTATTTCTTCACTCTTTCTTAAGGTTGTTAAGACCGTTAGTTTTTAAAGACCGTTTAAGTTTAAATATAACGCCGTTTTGCGGTGATTCCCAGATTGAGCTTACAATTACAAGCTACACAAATAAGTAACCTACACATCCCCTCTTCTGGACTCGGAATGGTCTATCGTGACCTATATATGACTCATGACAAAGCGAACTCTTCTCTTATATAAACGTACACATACTCCTTTTGAACTTTCAACTTTGACATATTTTAATTAATTCTAACCAATAGTTAAATGGCTTTTGCACACGGCCACTTCTTATGAATGAAACAATGAGAACAAAGCAGTAGTACAGTACATGTAATAGTCAAAATGAGGTTGAAGGATGAATGGTTGCCAATGACAACAAGTCTGCACACGGTACATTTTATTATTCCATTATTCCATACGATCAATGGACTTCCTTCGGTAACTTGATGCTAATAGGACTAACCAACAACAATGGTGTGGGAGATTGAGAGTGGGGGTGGGTAAACTGTCTGTAGTCTGTTATATTATATATTTTAAAATCTGGGGAGCCTTGTTTACAGTAAGCAGCCTATGATTTTGGTATCGTCCCATCACTAGCGTTTGTTGCTCGTGTTTTTGTGAACCATTGAAACACGGCATCGTCGACATCTTTGCGCTCAGCCACTCTAAGTCTTTTTCTTGCTGGATCAAAGACAGATTTCTCGTACATTTGCTTTATCACGTCTGCCTTCTTTTTCCATCCTGAAATGGTGTTTGCTGGAATGCCATGCTGACGACTAAGGTCTACCGTTTTTTTTCCTTTTTCTAGCTGCAGTATGATATCATACTTTTTCTCTAATGACTGATTTTCCAGTTTTCTCTTACCTCCTCCAGACATTTTTAGAATGAAAAATAAAACAACAGAATAGCTACAGGATGTTATCTTTTAGACAAGATCAACAAGAGTGCGTGAACTGTTATTGAACGATCAATTTTATTGGTTAGCTAGCATAAACGTAACCAATCGTAAAACTTTTTATAAGACGCGCGAAAATACGGAAGTGAGATGGTGAGTGGCAACGATAAGTAACATTTTCAAAAGCTGGCGATTTAAGTTAGCAACACAGGTCTCAACGCAAGTGGGCTGTGACGTCACCAGCACACATCGCAAGCTGATATTTTTCGTGGCCTTGATGGCCATTGCCATAGTACCAGAAGCAACACAGCGCTGAGAGCAAAACGCAAGTGGGCTGTGACGTCACCAGCAGACCCTGGTGAGACAGAAATCATAGCTAACATTTTCAAAATTGGCGATTGGTCATGGGGATCGAGATAACCGATGTTAAGTGGCAAATTTGACCCTTTTTTGTGCTCGTGTTATGAGGTTTCGGCGACTTAAAAAAATCGAATTAAACGACGAGAAAATGCTAAGACAAAGAGAGAATTTGGCGGTTTCAATAAAAAACGTCGACATAATAGGGTGGTCGAGCTAAGCGAGCTCGAGGTAAGTGGGTTCCACTGTATTTAAACTTTTTAACCACTAAAAATCTTCTCAAAAGTCCGGGGTCATCTTATAAACAAGATATCGTCATATTGTATTTTATTTGTACCTGTTCATACAGTACAGCACCAGTACCGTAATACAGTACAGCACCAGTACTGTAATCAGTACAGTTTACAAATGGCTAACAGTCAAAAGACTCCCTTCCTGTCTCACTAACAAGCAGAAAGAAATATGAAGCCAGTTTCAAGCTTTAAGTGTCTTATACAGCAAAAAAAAAAGCTTAAAACCGATATTTTCAACAATAAAAAGGAATGTGGGGGAGGGGGGTTTTCTTCTATGCCCAGTCATTTTATACGTATGGAAAATATATTAATTTTTACTCTTAAAAGATTGAAAATATCTTTTTAAAATGCTTCTCCTTCTCACCTCTAATAAGCTTGACTCCAGTTTTGCCAGTTGGATCTTAAGATCCTCCTCTTGTTTCAAAAGCTCTGTTTTTCTCAGTTCCAGTTCAGGTTTTTCATTTTGCAGAGTATTGGCCAATAGCTGTGAGAATTTAGGAAGGTATCTAAATCTTATTTAAACAACGTGAAAATAAAATTTTTAAAACTTCTACTCATGAAAACTTTTTTTCCAATGTAAAAGAATAATATTTAGCAATAGGAGAGATTTTCCTTTTTACCTGCCCAGTTAGACCGGCACGTGTGGTGGTGAAGTTGACTTCTGTTATGATGGCGGCAGCATCAGGTGGTATCTCTGGACTAGGATTTCTAGTGGTCAAGAAGAGACGGAATTCCTCATTGTAGTCAATTGTTTTTTCACCAATCTGAACCACATATCTTGGACCTTGGTTGGAAAAGAATTGATAAATATGATATCTTTTGTTTCAAATACTTATTTGGTAAACAAATATTTTATTACAGATCACCAAACAAACCAATAAATCTTTTTAGAATTTTTAAAAAGTAGACATCAAAACGCAAATAACTTTAAAACTGAAAAAATATAAAAAACTAGATACGACTTGCAGACTTGTTCATAGATAGTATAAAAATATAAACTACAGTTGAAAGCAAAATGAAAACTATATAAGCTAAAAAAAAAAACAACATAAAAATTAAAATTTTATCACCCCTTCAGTCTTCTACACATTGCCAACCTTGTGCTGTGAGATCTCCTCGCAACAAAGGAAACAGTACAGGCTCTACCCCATCCACTTCCTGTACTATCAGAGTCTTGCCGAATCTAACTCCCAGTTCTAGGGCTGTAGTGAAGTTGGCGTCCTGAAACAATTGGAAAGTAATACAAATTGCCAAACTGTTTACTTTTCTTATCAATGGTAAGTTGTAGTGTTCAAAATTTGGCCCATATAAATATAATTTAGATTTATTGATTAGTTTTTTAAAACTTGGGTAAGAATAATGTGTCAAAAATATATTTATTTTAAATAATCCATTTTGAAGAGATAAAATTTAAACAAACACTTAAGACAAACAAAAGACAAGAGCTTCCAGTCACCCACCTGTTGATTGATGATCTCTAGCCTGTTAGCTTTGAGGTGGACTTTAAGCCACTCTGTGGCTCTGGATGATGGATCCACTAAAAATGGACGAAGTGAACTCTGAAAAATATTTTGGATTTTAAAAATAATATAGATAATTTTTTTTTTACTGTAAATAATAAAATTTTAAATTTTTTTACATTAATAAAGATACATCTCTAATCAATGTGGTTTAGAGGATTTATAAAAAATACAAAATTTTAAAATTCATCAAGTTGATCATAAAATAAAATTATCATCATTTCTTTAAAAAAAAACATTATTTCTCACTAATTTATTGATAAATCATAAGTGTCTCATTTTTGTACATACAATTTTAATAGCTTTATTTAAATGTAGTTACTTTTTAAGTGCACAAAATCCAGCCCCACCCAACCCAAGAATTAAAAAAAAATTCTCTCAGACACACACATGTTCATTTAGTGTCTATTATTAAATACAGTCATTTATTGAATAGTATATGAATCTAAGTGCATCATCTGGTTTATGTGAAGTGCTCTCAGTTAATTAGTAAGTGCAATAAATTTAATGACATTATAAACATGTGAATTTGTATTTTTTAGGTTATTTATTTTTAAAATCTTAAATCATTCATGATTTAAACTGTGTGAAGATGAACAAAATTAACATGGAAAAAATCTTTTCAAACTGCAAACTCCAGTGGCACACACAATTTAACTACTGCATGAAAACCAAGAAAAGCAACACCAAGGCCAATAATTAAAATTGTATTTCCTTACCCCAATCAGTATATCATGCACCTAATAGTTTAATGGTGAAAAAAAATTGAACATTAAGAACACCATGTATAAACTAGGTTCCTTATCAAAAGGCAAATATTTACTATACTTCTTGGCACTGCTCAAGAAGTAGAACAGAAAGTTCATCTTTATTTTAATAGAGAATATTACACGTTTTCCAGTTAGCTATGACAGCAGTCAACATTTTAAATAGCTCTTAATCAGGAAAACATTGATGATTATAAAAAACTTTCTCAGAAATTAGATACAAAAAAATTAAACATTTAATTCAATTAGGTTGGCAGATATTTTTTAATTTTTGTTCAGAACTATCAAAACAAACCCTGGATAACATCATAAAAAAATCCACCCTACTAGGCAGTCTTAGTTTATGCAACATTAGACAACAAATAAATAATTTTGTTTTTGAAATCATCAGTTTTACACACCTGTAAAATGACCAATGCATTCTCCATAGACAGGTCATCAGAAGGCAGGCCCTCACTTTTCCAGATCAACTGCTCACTTTCAGTAGACAAGAACCTCCTGAGGTCAAACCTGTCAACGCCCACGGTGTCCTGCCACTGCTTCAGATAGTTCCGCCTCTGATCTTCAGGGGCGGCTGACAAGTACGTAATGAATGCCGCAGCCAGCAGAGCTCTCTTTGGTAGCACTTGCAGCTCAGTTGAGAGTTCACCAACCTGGGGCAGGTCAGATAATTCAAAATTTGACCCAGTTAAATAAAAGTAACAAATCACTGCCCTAATTCGTCCTAGCATATCTTTGTAATATTATAATGGCAGCCTAAAGTGGTCATCTGGCAATGTGTTTCAAAGATATCCAAACCATCTCAGAGGGAAGCAGATGTTTGGGAACTTGAAATTAACCCATAAACCACAAACATCTATGTTTCTGAACATGAACCTTAAGTACCTCATTGGAGGTTAAGAAAATGGTTAGACTTAATTTATAAGCATATGATTACATCAGCACCTGTCACACAGCCAATATAATTAAGTAAATTTTATGGAAAAATATTTTTTTTAAAAAGTTCTCACCTGCTGGTTCCAGCGCTGATACTCTCCCTCTAGCTTAGTGACCAGTGTCTCAGCAGCCTCAATGGTTTCATTCTCTCTGTCCAGCTTTATTTTCAGCTCAGCAGCTTCCTTGGTGAGGGTTTCAAAACGGTTGCGCAAACTGGCAACTTTCCTGTCAACCTCACCCAAGGCCTGACTAAGTTTGGACATGCGAGCCTCAGCCTTGTCAAGGTTTCTGTTGTGTAAAACATTAAAAATAATTAAGAACAACACATGTTATAAATTCAGAACAATAATTCTAAAATTAAATCATATTAATTTTTTAAAATAATATTTATAAAATGATCTATTAACAACAATGTGTTAAATTCAAATAATACGTAGTCTAGACATTCAAAAAATATATTTGATAAACTGAAGTAAGAAAATTACAGTCTAGATAGCCCTCATGTGTGTGCCGAGGAAAAACAATTTAACAAAAATCAAAACTAAAATATCTCTACTATTTCTTTCCAATCAATTTGGATTAGCTTAACTATGAAACTATTGCGTTATATCAAATAATTAACAACCATTTGAGTCAGAAGGGTTAGTTTAAAGTTACACACACACAACCCTGATTGTAACTGAACATGTTGACAAATTGTTGATAATTTACACCACATTTTGAAATCTCCTCTACACGCCAGGTTTGGAAGCACTGCATCGATCAGAATAGAGCTCATTGTTCAATTAATATTTACTGTCCTGACCAAATGGTCCATTATTTCTTATAAGCATTTTAAAAAAAATATGCACTTATTTAACACACTTGCCCATTAATCCCAATGCTAGGATTACCATTATAAAGGGCACTTACCTCTCACCCAAAACAGGATTACCACTATATGGAGTACTTTGTTCTAAACCAAAATAACAGGATTACCTCTATATGGAGTACTTTGTTCTAAACCAAAATAACAGGAACCAAAATAACAGGATTACCTCTATATGGAGTACTTTGTTCTAAACCAAAATAACAGGATTACCTCTATATGGAGTACTTTGTTCTATACCCTAATAACAGCATTGCCATTTTATGGGGTACTTTGTTCTAAACCGTCATAACAGGATTACCACTATATGGGGTACTTTTTTTCTAAACCCCAATAACAGGATTACCACTATATGGGGTACTTTTTTTCTAAACCCCAATAACATGATTACCACTATATGGGGTACTTTTTTTCTAAACCCCAATAACAGGATTACCACTACAAGGGGTAATTTGCTCTAAACCCTAATAACAAGATTACTACTATAGGGGGTAATTTGCTCTAAACCCTAATAACAAGATTACCACTATATGGGGTACTTTTTTCTAAACCCTAATAACAGGATTTCCAGTGTAAGGGTACCTACCTCTTTAACTCATTTTGCTCTTTCTCTAGAGGCTCTATCTTTTCCAGCACATAAGAATACTGGACATTTGCTCGAACCCATGCTGCCAGTGGCTCTGCTGCTTGCGACGCTCGCTTCGCATTCTAAAACGAAGGGTGTAAACAATCACAAAACAGTTCTTAAATAACTAATAAAGTATGGGTGAGACAGCAATCAGGGTTCAGATCAATAAATATTTGTTATTAAAACAGGGTACGTAGAGGCCTGACAAACAGCACAGAACAACCTTGTTTGTTGTTTTGTGCTACAAATATGTATAGTTCTTAAATAACAAGAACAAATTACATTTAAAAAAAAAATTCTTGCCCAACATAATCAAGGTATGAGAATCACTGCGAATATTTGTTGTGACATAGTGGTGAGCTCTGGTCAAGTAGTGACTGGAGAAGAATTCACTTAGACATAATAATGGGATTCAAAGCACCGTATGATGATTTTAAGGAAGAGAGTCGGGCTATAAATAGTATGGTGTGGGGAGACACACACCAGAGTACAGCCATAGTAGTAGCAGTAGTAGAGAGACCTAGAGGGAGTACATAGAAGATAGTTAGGACTAGCCATTGGAGATAGAGCAGTTAGTTCTACTATCTAGTACGCAATCGAGGTGTGCTGAAGTGCCTTGAGTGGTAGTCAGAATAGGCACTTATGAGTAAGAGGCATTGTTAAAAATATACCTTTGTGTACCTGCATCTGTGGCTGTAATTATATTGATGACTTTATAAAGGCTTCAATTATCCACTGAACAAGAGTCGAGACTTCGTCTTAATTTATACATAACCCATTACGCAACAAAGAGTTTGTTTAAAATTATCCAAAAGTGTCGGATTGTTAAAATCTGGCCAAAGAGCATAAAGGTTAACTATTTTTAAAAAAAAAAGTTTCCTTTACCTTTGGATCAAAGGAATCTTTGTTTTTCCTCAACAACTCCTCAACGCTCTTCCTGATCTCTGGTGAAATGGATCTGGCATCAAAAGTTTGTATCTCCTCCTTCACACCTCTCTTGGCCAGGAAACTAACAGAACGCAGAGTTGGGAGAAAGAAATAGTTGTAAACCGATTGGCAGTATAAGTACTCTTGACATTGCTTGCTAACAAAGCTCTAAATTATTTGGTTAAATGTTCATATGTTTATAAAAAATATCGAGGCAAATTTGAGCATTTATTCTTTTGGTATGTTTTAATGCTACTAAAACTCAATGAGTAAATCTGTCAATTTATCTGCATCCCCCCCCCCCC
>MUZC01000774.1:36401-65041 GCA_002072015.1 Radix auricularia | reverse complement strand
CACCAGAGGGACCTCTTTCATGTCTTCATAGACTTCAAAAAGGCGTTTGACAGAGTGTGGCATGCAGCACTGTGGGCAACCATGCACAAGTACAATATTAACGCCAACCTCATTACTGTGATCAAGAACCTATACGACAGAGCATCCAGCGCAGTACTCTACAACAGCAAGCTGGGAGATTGGTTCAAGACCACTGTTGGTGTCAGACAAGGGTGTTTACTCTCCCCCATCCTCTTCAACCTCTTCCTAGAAAGAATTATGACTGATGTGCTCGAAAACCATGTCGGAACGGTCAGCATCGGAGGAAGGATTATAACTAACTTACGCTTCGCCGATGACATAGACGGCCTAGCTGGCAGCGAGGACGAACTAAAAGAATTCCTTGCAAAGCTAGAGAAGACGTCGAAGGCCTATGGCATGGAAATTAATGCAGAAAAGACCAAGGTCATGGCAAACAAGAATTTCACAAGTGAAATACGGATAAACGGTCAAAAACTCGAGGAGGTCCCTACCTTCAAATATCTAGGGGCTGTAATATCCGATGAAGGCTCAAAGCCAGAAATTCTTGCCAGAACGGCCCAAACAACTGCAGCACTAAGCAAACTGAAAAACATCTGGCAAAGCAAGAAGCTCTCCCTGAGATCAAAGATTCGACTAATGCGCTCTCTGGCGATGTCAGTCTTCCTCTATGGTTGTGAGGCCTGGATGCTCACCGCAGACCTCCAAAAAAAGAATTAGTGCGCTTGAGATGAGATGTTTTCGAAAGGTATTAAACATCTCCTACACGGCGCACATCACGAACGAAGCGGTCCGCGACAAAATAAGTGCTGTCATTGGCCCTTACGAGGACCTTCTCACCTCAATTAAAAAGAGGAAACTTCTATGGTACGGACACGTGTCAAGATCTGGAGGTCTCTCAAAGACGATATTGCAAGGCACAGTCCAGGGAAGAAGGAAAAGAGGCAGACCAAGGAAGAGTTGGGAGGACAACATCAAAAAGTGGACCGGCCTTTCATTTAGCGATTCCCAGAAGGCAGCTCAGAACCGTGACACTTGGCATGAGTTAGTGCGCAGCTCAAAATGGTGCCCAACGACCCAGCGTCGGGTTAAGGGATAGTTCAAGTTCATGAATCCCAGTTACAAGGTTCTCAAAATAAAATCTTTGAAATTAGCACAAATATTGGGGTTATTTTCATGAACAATTATTCAACTTTTGATATTGTTACATAAAATAAAGTTTACAGGATTAAAAATGTGTTTTTTGAAATAAAATATTTTCTTGTACTGATTTAAATTTTGAATTCTGTAATAAATAATAACTTTTATTTGGAGATAAATTTTATTTTTTCTATCGTACAATTCAACATTCTATGGGTGGATTTAATTTCTAGTGTCAAATAACGTTTATTAAAAATTTCATTAATTAATTCTTGAAAACTAAAACAACATAACAAACCCAATTAATGCCTGCTGAATTATCAACTCAGCTGTCAATAAATTCAGTTTTTAGAAAATCAGAGAAATTCAGTTACCAAATATCATGGTTTTCCCCACCTTGCAAAACTTAAAATATTTTCTTTTATGGTGAGCCCCCGTGCTATACATTCGTTTTTGTCTTTAAAAACACCCCACCAAATGTGTAGCTGGTTTAGTCCCAAAGATGGGCCTCATCTATCCTGGCGTGTACCTTGACCATGCTCTCCCTGCTCCAGCCTTCCATCCACTGCACGGAGCACTGTTTGTACAGGGCCGGGTTACTCTCACAGTTGAGGATGAAGTTACTGTTGTTACTGTCCATGACCAGAACCACGTGCAGGTTGTGCATGACACCTGAAACAAGGACATCACAGGACATTGAGAGATTGGTGACAGAAGGATTAATGGTAGGGGCCAAGTTAGAGGCTGGTCAAACCTACTGGGGTCAAGGACATGCAGCAACCCTTGACGCGAGTAAATTCACTGGGATCTGATTTCAAAGCTGTAATTGAAAAACTTACATGAAGTCCTGCATTGGACTTGAAGCCTATTCATGCAAAACATCCATATCAATGTCAGGTGCTATAATTAATATAAATTGCACCAAGCAGGCAGTCTAAATGACTAATGGACACACCTTGTGTAAAGATACTGTCTTTCCATTTCCATCAAGCATCTCTCCAGTTAGGTGTCAGATAGGGAAAAGCCCACCAGATCTAGAGAGTACTGTGGAAATAAAATGTTCTTGACAGACCAAAGTCAGCCCTGCTGCTTTTTAGGATCCATAAAGGCTAGGGATCCCAACCCGAACAAAGGCAGCTACCCATTGCATTGTGAGGGGCACCCACCAAGGTTGTTGCGCGTAAGGCAACCCTGCCACATCAAAAATTTTTGTTATGAAAACACAGAAAGCTTTAGTAGGTGGCCTATGGCTTTGGAAGGATTTTAGATATTGACAATGATTGACTGCTCCTCCTTGTTGACGAGAAGGCTCCACAACAACAATGGACACACAAAAAGTCCTGGAGTTAACAAACACTCTCATTGTATCCTAACAGAGAACAAGCGCCGAAGCAGACTTCAGCTGAAAAGAATATAAAATAAAAACGTTATTGTAAAAAATTGTTTGGCTTTAACAAGAGTAAACAACTCACGGGAGGCAAAGAAACTGATGAGGGTCCCCCTGAAGCCAACCTCCGAGGCCATGTCCCTCAGCGGAGTGAGCAAGGGTTCCAACTCCTCTGGTGAGTAAAGCCCAGGTACCTCCCCTGCTGAAAGAAGACTGTTGATGAGCTCCAGGAATTGAGGCTCAATGAACTGATGATCCTCCAGCAACAAGACAACTTGCTCCCCTTCAATGCCAGCTAACTGCATCACCTGGAGACGTGTGTCGAAGACAGTTTGGATGTTAAGGGGAGGAGGAGAATCGGTAAAATATCTTGAAGCCTATGAGCAGAGGCATCACTAGGGGTGTGAACTCCACAGGGAGACACCATCACAAGGGATGACACTAAAAATGTAAAATTCTGTATTTTCCCATTATTTGGTACTCGGAGATGTGTACGAGGTCTATAGGTGAAGTTGTGAGGAGTGACACCATAAGCTATTGCACCAGATGACACCAATCCTAGTGAGACCTCCGCTTATGAGGACTTGACTATTATATGGACCTTTTAAAGCTGTGTTTTGATGACTAAATATTCTCAAGATAAGAAGCCATCGTTTAGATCCCGTTACATCAGTTTTGGGAACATATTATTAATAAAAAGTTAATAACATGGGTTTTCAGACAGCAAATTTTTCAATGAATTGGTTTAATTTCTATACATATAAAATGAATTGAGTGTTGCCATTAGGTTAAAATTATAGAAGGAACAAAAGTTAAATTTTACATACACCATTTTTCAAAGTCTATAATATGTTATCTTAAATTTCTTTAAAAATTTTAAGCTGCAAATAAAATTGCTCGTGTTTTTGAAAAACGAATAATTAGTTCTTGACATTATATTTTTATGTAAACTTTTAGTCTTGAGAAAAATACTAGATAAATTTCAATGCAAATTTTAATGGTTGCTCCAGTTTTTTCTTCAGTGCTTCAATTGCAAAGAATCTATTTAAAAAAAAAAACATGTGGACATAGAGCGAACCTGTTTCAGGTCATTTTTAAAATTCTTGATGCTGTAGCCCCTGGACACTTTGGGTGAGAAAGTTTGCATCTGATGCATGTGAGCCACCACGCTGACAGCGGTGCGCCGACCCACACCACTACTTCCTGCCATCAAGAGGGAGCCGCCGGGTTTGCTCAGAACACGATCCACACGGGCCATGTTTTCCAAGACTTCACGGAAAATCAGGATGTCCAGCTGCCTGTTCTCATGACCTGGCAGAGACCAAAGAAAATAAATATTGAGAAAACTTTGATGACATGAGGATTAATTGTCCTGCTAAACTATTATGATCAGATGGAAAAAAAATCTTTCTTTAAAAAAAAGATGATGTCAATCAATGTTCCCTCTAAGGTTCGTTGGTCTGTGTGCAAAGTAAAAAAACTCGTGTGCAAAAATGGATCCATTTTTTGTGCAATATTTTACAAAATTTGTTGAACTGTGATTCTTACCTGCTGCATGCCGCACAGCTTAAAGAGAACTTTGATGTCCATTTGAACATAACATTTTTTTTATAGAAAAGTAGTACTATAGGATTTGATTATGTTCTTTCCAATTAAAATTTTTCAAAACTTACTGTAGAACCGAATGCCCTTCTCAATGACAGCTTTCAGGTCATCTTCAGAGAGCTTCCCAAGGGGTTTCCCATGGGGTGGTAAGGGTGCCCCTGCCCCAACTGCTGGGGCTCCTGAATCTGCTCGGGCACCCCATGTCACAAAGAAAGTGTCTGGTGAGGTAAAGTGATGACAGTTATTTGTATCACAAGACTGTCATTGGCTATTAGCTTGGCTTGTATTACTCAAACAAATTTCTCTGCAGCAGCCAATAATATTACAGCTAACACATCTAAACACTACAAAATCATTAAGGTTTCTCCATACTGGTTACTCAAATATACATATCCCTGAATTTATTTGAATTAATATTTTAAAAAATATTTATTTGGCTAAACACCATTTAAACTTACATATAAACCGAATTTAGAACTATAAAATACAATGCTCAAATCAAGGGGTTGGCTTTTATGAGCATAAAACAAAATGGACACAAGGACAGATCAAAATGCATAATTTTTTCTAAATATATACTTTGTTCATCATCAGTTGTGAACAAATTATGAGCGGAGGTTCAGATATTATTATAGCAAACGGAAAGAGCAGAACACGTTTTTGTCATTCCAAAAGGTAAAAATTGGTAGGTAACATAAAAGTAAGCATTTTACATGTTTACAGTAACAAATTTCTATGAATCAAAAATGTGGTGCAAAATAAGACAATTGTATGGTCAGCTTATATGCGGGTTTTTTTTTTGCAAAAAACTGGCCATTTTAAAGCAGTTTTAGGGGGTAGGCTTCTATGCCATGTAGGCTTATATGCAAGTATATACAGTAAGAGCTTTTCAAAAAATGAATTAAGAAAATTGCAAAAAATTTAGAAACAATAAACTGAAAACTGACAACATTTTGGAGAAAATTATCTGATGTAACAAGGGTGTTTTTTCATTGAACTGTATCAATCAATGTGTGAACAAAATCTATTTTCCCAAATTTATAGAGGAACATTTTCTAAAACTCTGCGAAATGCATTTTATAAGGATAAATTTGAAAAAACTACTTACTGTCTAAATTATCAAAAATATTGGCCGACCAGTCCGACCTCACAACAGATTGCAACATGTTGTCAAACTTGCTGCGGTTGTCCTGGCCCACGATCCTATCACGGAACAATCTACGAGCCTCGTAAGCCCAGATTTCCAGCACAGTGTCATCTGTGTTATCTTTAGAGCCAGCCGTTAGGTCATACCTCAGCAGACCCATGACCCAGTTGGTTAGATCCCGAGGTGTGAACAGGTAATGGCTGTAGTCATCTACTGTAAACCTGCCCCTCAGCTAAGAAATAATTCATGAACAAAATATATGGCTTTTTATTTACTTAACTTGGATGCAAGGTAAAAAAGAAATTGAAGATTGTAAAATGGAATTGAAAACAATCTAAACAAGAGTATTCATTAAACAAATTATCTTAGAATGATGACAGGATCATCGATACTTATTTAATATTTTGCAGTCAAAATTTGTAGATAATTTGAATTCCGCATGTTAGTAAGTTTTCAGGAAAAAAACATCAACATAGATATAAATATACATATCTGATGTTGATGAATGTGTATACACATAAGTCTGGTTGAAAATCTGGAAAAATCCAGGCTTAGATTACCTGCTCATAGAACTGTATCATGCTATTGGCCAGGGCATGAACTTTTGAACTACTTCCCCAAACTGAATGCCTGGCCAACTGGCGATGTAAGATGGGCTTCAGGTAGGCAGCATAGATAGTTTGGAGCTGGTCTCTGTCAGGGTAACTGTGAATTGATATTGGGGAATTTTTAACTGATGTATATGTCTTATTATGTAATCTGATACATCAGAACTTATTTAAAATCCTGTGGTAAAAAATGTTTAAAATATGTAAATTGTCCTTTGATGTAAGGAAAAGAAATCAGTCAAGGAAGGACTCGGTCAAATATATGCTACGAAGTTATTCATAATAATAAAAAGGCTGGTATTGATAAAAAAATTTTTTTTTGATAATCGGCAAAAAATTTAATAGATTAATTTTAATTAATTATACTTTTACATATGCTCTTACGCATATGTAGATCCCGTTAAGTTGCAATTCATTGTTTCACAAAATTCGTTAAGTCATGGTATTTCCATGGCCCATCAAATTTTTTCCTCTATGCAATAAATAAGGAAGAAAAATCGTTTTATTTACTTATGCACATCTAAATAAATAATTATAATATGAAAGGCAAGTATGTAAATTACAAAATATATAACTTATATTATTCATTGACATTCATAGCCCTATTTAATAATAATAATATGAATTAGTGCAGTACTTCTGTAAGCAACTGGGCTCACAGGGCTTTAAATAAAATTAGTACCACACACATAATTTTTAATTCAGTCAATAGAAAACATGTTTACAATATATAACAACATTAAGGTTTTTATAAGCTACATTGATCTTTTAATGAAATTATTTATTGTAATTTAATTTTGAAAATGAAGTTTGAAGAGATGTGTTTTTAGTGCAGTTTTAAAGACATTAGTTGTTGGAATACTGCGAATGTGTAGCGGGAGATGATTCCATAGTTTTGGGGCACAAAAAGAGAAAGACCTTTTACTAACGTTTTAGTTTGTCTTAATTGAAAGCACAGTCAAAGAAAGATCAAGCAAGGAAAGACTCAGTCAATCAAGAACTCACCCAACATTGCATATCCGAACTACTGATGTGAACCTGGTTGTGAGCTTGTGACGCCCCAGTGTGGAGCTTGCATTCATGCTGGCAACAATTTGAACTCCTTCTAGACCAACCCACTCCAGGTTGGAATCATAAAAACCATTGTATGTCACAACCTGTTCATAATGAAAGGTATAATTTGACTCCCAACACATGTATGTGAACGCAAAACCTGGTAAATTTGTAGTCAAATTGAAAAAAAAAAAAAAACACCAAAAATCTATTATAAAATAAATTAAATCCTGACACTATCAGGGATGTCCATACTTATTTTAACCAGGGCCACATATCCTCAAACAATTCTCTGAATCCGCTGGCCCAACATCATCACCAACGAGTACCTCTGGCAACGCACACAACAAGCGCTAGTGGAATAGCTAATATGCTGGCGCAGATGGAGATGGATTGGCCACACCCCCATAAAACCCACATCTAGTATTGTGAGACAAACCCTCACTTGGAACCCCCGGGGCAAGAGGAAAAGAGGTCGACTCAAAATGACCTGGATAATGGAACTGGAGGCAGACTCCAAAAAAAGTGGGCACAGCTGGGGACAGTTAGAGACATTGGCGCAGGACCGGGATGCCTGGAGAGCCTTTGCTCGTGGCCTATGCCCCAGATGGGATGACAGGCGATGATGATGATGAAATTCCATGAGGTAAAATTATGTGGGGGCCGAATTTAACTAAAATGACATAAATGTTGCCACTGATATTAGAGTTACAGGCTTTTTAATTTTATGATTTATTTATTTTGTAATTTTAAGCATAAAATTTTGTATGGAAAAAAAAGGGGGGGGGGCAATACTTTTGAGACTTTCAAGATTTTATAATATCTTACTAAAGTTACTAAAATGGAATACATAATGGCCAAGTAAGAGAATAAAGATATTTATTTTACTTCAAAATAAATAAAATGAGTTGAAATATAGCTAGAAACAAAAATTTGTCAAAAACTGTGATATAAAAGTTGACTTTAAATTTTAAGTACACCAAAATGAAACTTAATTATTAGGTATGTCTTAAAGTGATACCTACATTGAAAACATTCTTATATATTTAAATTTATTTAGAATCTGGTAGTTAGGGGCCTTGACATAATGACAGTTAAGAAGTCTAGTAAGGAGTAGCACCATAGAAGCTGAAGGAGAAGGAAATAGCTAGGAAATACATTTTAGACTTGTGGTATTTATGATTGATGTTGTTGTTGAGTTTTTAGCAATGTCCTGAGTGGAATTTCCAAACTTAATAACAACCACCAACAGGTGTCACATTCATTTCCATTTCTGAGTTGGCAAAAATAAACATTATTACTACATGAATTTTGCAATCTGACATCATGGAATTTAATACACATGACAGCACATATCCCTTTTATGTAATCAACATTGGTAAACAAATAAACATCATGGTTTATTTTGCCATGATTTGATTTCATCATATTTTGCACTCAAAACACACAATTATATTTATAAGTATAATGTGGTTACAGAAAAAAATTAATGAGTGTATTAATTATTTAAGGTGATGCTGCAGGTCGGTTAAACGCAGGGCAGATTTGGCCAGCGGGCTGTACTTTGGAGGCCCTGCTTTAAAAAAACAGGTTGACAATAATCTGATTTTTATATTTAATTACATTAGGGGATTATTCAACTAGAAATTTCATTACTTGATTATAATGGTGCACTCTGTGTTTTATTCAATTTTAAAGAATGGACAAAAGAAACAGTTTCCTATATAAGCTCACACTACTCTCATCCTACTTTGCTTTCATTGACTCTTTGGATTTCACCGCAGCTAAGTTTTTTTTATTTTTCATTTCTTTATATTAGTTTTATCTGTGTATTGTTTGTTTGTTGAGGAAGGCTCTTTACCGAAACGTTTGCTGTTTTGTTACGTCCTGTCAGGCTAACTCATACCCTTTTTGCCTAATTTATAGGCCTGATTGCAGTCTCACCCCCATTTTGTTTCATATTCAATGTGTTATAAATAAAAACTCATCAAAGATTAAAATTTTTAAATATCCTCACATAACAGTACAGCTAGGTTTTGAGATTATCAAGGGCACGAACCTGCTGCAAAAAGGCAATCATCTGGCAAGTTCCCCATTTGTCAGGTTTGGGAAGGTTGATGTCCTTGAGGTAGAGGAGCAGGCGTTCACAATCTTTGGGCCGGTAGACACGACCCGTGTTGGTGCTGATGGTCATGCAGGTCTGGTTCAGCTTCTGGAGGATGTGGGACGGAGTGGTCTGAGCACTGCAGTGGACCATGGCCACTTGGGTGGATCTCAACTTCTCAAAGGCGTGACGCAGTAGGAGTCTGTGAGGAGATGATAAGGACAACTGAAATGAGTACAGTTTGGGAATCCCTCATTGCTAGTTGAAAACTTTTGATCAACTGATCATTTTTGGAATAAGGCCGCCAGGAAGACAGAGCTCTTATCAAACCCTGCACTTAATTTTTACAAAATTTTTTTTTTTAATTAAACTATACGAATAAAAATTTGAGCAGGGAATTAAATTAAATAAATAAGAAATATTTATATTTCTAAGGGAAATTAAATAACTAATACAATCTTTTTGAATGAAACTGAAATATTATGATTAATGCAAATAAGATAGCCTGATTTACATAATTTATGCACGCAATTTTTTGTGACATTTAATATATCTTACTAGTAAAATTTGGTATAATATCTGACAGATGAAGTTCCCTAAATCATAACAAACATTTAAATGAGATTCAATGTTGAACAAATTTATAAATATCTCAATGGGCGAGTACATACTTTTTAAATTTTCAAGGTCCCCTATTTTAAATTGTGTTATAGAAGTTCGCTAGCTTATAATTTAAAAAAAATTTAAATGACAAAACACTGCAAACAGATGAAAGCAAACATTTAAATGGCTCAATGAGCCAGAAATGCAAGAAGGAATCTGATTGGCTGGTACAACAGCCAGCCATCCTATCTCAAGGTTCATTCATATGGGTAGATAAGTCTACCCTTTGTCTTTTCATTATTTCAATGTTGACTCAGATGTCTCAAAATGAATATTTACATGATATTATCATTACTCTGATCTACACACATAAAAAAAAAGAATGTAAAAAAATGACGTTTTTAGAGTGCCTTCAAAAATACTTATATAGTTCTAACAACTTATAGCTACAAAATCATTCATTCTGTGATTATTGTATTTGACACTTTCAATATTTTAAAAATATGCCATCATTTTAGTCAATGATTAATTGTATTCCTACCCTTTTCCACAGCCTTCTGGTCCGCAGATGATGAATGGCTGTTTGTTGTCAGCTTCCAGCCACGGCAGGAAGTAGTCCAGCGCCCTCTGTACATCTCCAGTTCTGATGACAGGCAGAGATGTTGATGACGTGAAGTGCTCCACTCTGAGTTCATCAACTTTCTGCCACAGTTAAAATATCACTTGGTTAGTTTATTGTTGGCATTTATTTCCTTTATTACTTGGATCCAAGATAATAAAATTTCTATCCCGGATTTGGAGATTATAAATTTTATTTTTGAACAGTAATCTTTTTATTTGTACAGATGAAGGCATTAGCCAAAAAAATAGACATTTGTACTTCTACTAAAATTAAATTTTTTTTGCTTTCTAAAAAAAATGGTGTTACTTCTAACAAACTGAGTGGTGTCATTGTAACAAAATTATAATAGATACATTGTACCCTGGATCATTTGCTACATTGAAGTGTTAAATCACCTTGCTGAAATTTACATTGATTTCTATAATTATTATTTCTAACTGAGAAAAAAACAAATTTAATGAGTAAAAATATTTTGTTTAAGTAAATTTAACACTTCCTTTGTAAAACAATATTGGAAGATTTAAAAAAAGAAATGAGATGTCGCTAATTATCTTCTCTAGAAGTCCTTCTAGAGCACAAAATGAGAAAGTTAAAGATTTTTAAAAAATCATTTATTTGAATGAATGCAACTGTTGTTATAAAGATGTAATCAGCATTGAAACAAGTGTCTACTGTACTTAATTTAACATTTAAAAAATTTCTTCTATTTAAGGCATTGAATTTGTAACAGGAAGTTAATATTTATCTCATCTTTTACGGACGCTCTTTCTATACAGAAGATTATGCATCCTATGCTTACTGGCAAGCCCCTGGGGCATTTTGCTAGCCACACAATCCCCTGCTCGTTAGTAATGGCTAAATGAACCTTGTGAACACTACTTCACTTACCCCATACGCTGTCATGGACTGAAAGGGGTTATTATTATTATTATTTTTAAGAGAATGAAAGAAAGATATGCTTAGTGAAGATTTAAAAAAATCCTTTATCAAGAAAATTTGATGGCACACCTCCATATTGTACTGCATCAGTCTCCCTACACTGTCATCATAATATGTGTCCAGGGGGTGACGTGAGTCAGGTGGCATTTCTCCAGTCCATGAGAAGACCTGGGGTTAATATCAAATCATCATACAGTTACAAACATGGTGATAGCAATTTAAGATATGATCATATTTCAATGATGCGAATATTGAAAAACATGTAAGTGAAGTTAATCAGTTATTAAAATCCTGACAGATAATAACCTCAAATGAATACATGTTTGGTTTACATTTGTTGAATTATGAATGCTTCAATGATTTTTTTTATAAATGAATTTGTCTGTAACAGATATATATTATAATTTCTGTCTGTAACAGATATATATTATAATTTCTGTCGGTAACAGATATATATTATAATTTCTGTCTGTAACAGATATATAATTTCTGAATGTAACAATATGTAAACATAGTTTCAAAATGAAACAGATATTCCAGTATAACAGATATTTATGTACACTATGTAGTAAAGAACAGACCTCTTTGGCAAAGATTTCTCTCGATCCCTCACTTAGGTTTCCTCCAAGGCCGTGGATAAGAGAAACAGCAAAGTGAGCTTTACTATGAAGATGATGGAGATGGGAGAGTCCATTGAGGACTATTCCTACAAGAGTTGTCTCCACTACAAGGTCATTCTGAAGCACACATGTATGAAAGATTTGAAAATTTGGAACATTCACTAAGTGATGATACATAGTAGCAATATCCATGGAACAGTTAAAAAAATAATATATTTGGACGGTAAATTAATCATGCTCTAATATTCAACTGCCATCTGAATTTAGATTAACGGAGAGTTTCAAGAATCATAAAAACCATTCCTGGTAACAGAAAGTTTTTATTTGTAGGAATTATAAAATTCAAAGATCTGAAAATGAGCACCTGTTTTAGGACCCACTGAAGACCTCTATAAAAATGATCCTCAATCCAACCAGCCATTACGTGCTGGTCACTCTCAGGTTGTGTGGCCAGCCAGGCATTGACCAATGCCTTCACATCCACATCCTCATCACTGGAATGAAGCAGACGTCAACATTAAATCTTATTCAAATAATCATATCTGATGTTTGGTGCTTTGGTTTTGATAAAAATATAATTTGAATAAACTGATTGATCTAACCTGGGATCAACACATACTGCCAGTGGTTTTTAATGGAGCCATCAAACACATTTGATAAAACTTTGTTTTCATGGGAGAAGATTGAATGGATAATTTTTATTTTTTTAAAAACAACTCTGGGACTGACCTGAGAAATATCATACCCATGCGAGAGATGGTGGCGGGTGAAGCACAGCTGAGGTCATGCGTTTCAAACAAGAAGTTTACGTTAGGCCCAAACTGTATTCTCTCCCCTGATGGCATGGTCAGCAGGCGGTTGTCATCAAGGACAGAGTTCAGAGACTCAATCCACTCAGGATCTATGTCACCATCACAGATGATCCAAGACTGAACGTCTATGGGAGGGAGAAGGTTAGAAAGCAAAATATTAAATTTTATCTATCTGAGTTCAATAATTGACTCATCTTTATTTTATGTTTATGGTTATGCAAAATATCCTAAATTATTCCCTTAGATTAAAGTTGACCAGTAGGAACCAAGTTGATGGACGTAATGCCACTGACCTTGTGGTTCTCTGACCACTTGCCTGGCACTGTATGTGAGAACACCATCAGTCCACTCTCTTGTGTCCATGTCAATTTGACCTAGAAGCTGAAGATTCCCCCCCAAAAATGATTCAATCATTTTCAAATGTAAACAATAAACTTGTTAGAAGTTTGTACGTTAAAAATATATAATTATTATTAATTATTAATAATTAATTACTTTTTAATAAATTAAGAAAAACAAATGAAATATTTTCTTAAATTCTAATAGAATTTTTATCGATTAAAATGATTTTAATCCATATTTAATCTGTACAATTTTTAACAATTAATCGAGAAATTAATAGTTAATTTCTGCAGCCCTAAATATAACACTTAACATTTTGGTTAGAGACTAGAGATTTGTGTACCTGAGTTCTGGGCATGGCTTTAGGATTCATCACATACTGTTTGACATTTTTGCCAAGCTTAATCATGGCTTGGCGTAGGATCTTCCAGAGGGTTGTCTTTCCTGAACCGCTCGGGCCCACAATAACAACACCCATTCTCTGTCGCAGCTGTTCATATAACTCAAGTGCTTTCTTCACCTAATCATGCAAGACAGTTTTGAATTAGGTAATTAGTGATGCAATTAATTCTCTAATTGAAATTATTTTTTAAAATAAGTCTTGTTGAAATCTTTGTAACAATAACCATGAAAATCACCATACTTTATTGATTCATTCAATAATTTAAAGAGTGCATTGTCACTTTATATCAAAAGTATCAAGTAACTGAATTTAAAAAATTATAATCTGTTTTTAACTAGCTTGACATTATAACTGAAAGGTGCAATAAAAATGACAAACTTTGATACTTGCCTGGTTGTCATTTACAATTAAATTACTTTCAGCACAAACTTCCTTGAATGCAGCTCCTAAAGTCTCATACTCGATGTCCCTGAACTCTACACCAGGGAAAACATCTTTCACAAGAGCGTCAAAACGAGAACTGTCGGCGAAAGTCAGTTTGGACAATGTGTTGATTCTCAGGGCCTGGACAACCAGTTTGGGTTCTAGATTGCTGTCAGATTTAACTACAAGGAATTGAAATTCAATAAGAAAGTCTGAATGATATACACATTTCTTAAGCTTGTGACGGTAGAGTGCTAATTCTAAAATTTCATGTTAGCAGACACACAAAAAAATCATACATAATTTTTTTACAAGTTCGTTCCGGGGCAATCTTCTTTCCAAAATGGCTTCAGTTGTAGTGATAGAAAACACTCTTATAAAATCACATTCAATTAAGTAATTAACGGCTAAATCATATTTTACCACCAATATTTCATAACATACAAGCGGAAGACATTTGAGATCAGCAGAAGTCATCCACATGTTTAAGAGTTACCTACCATTTCCGTTTTTCTTGGCTATTTGTAGAAGGTTCCCACATCCACTGAGAACAGTTTTCAAAGCTCTCAGTCCCCAGTCATAGTGCTGTTGTGGAGTCAGCAATTCCCTGAAGAAATTTTTTTTTTTTTTTTAATTTCTTAAGTGTGATGCTTACGAATTTAAATTTTAAAACTTTCTCACTTGCATGAGATTTTAAAAAAAATGTGTATAAATTATTAATTTTTTAAATAAATTAAATATGAATAAAAAAAACATATTAAGAATTTCTCCAAAACAAAATGACCCCGCAAGTTAGATTTAGAAGATCATGTGATAAGAACAAAGGTTTAAGAAAATCAATACAATTATAAATACGCCTTTATTACTTGGTAAAGCCAATGAAAATAAAATCCTACAACTGAAGACTAGAGGGAAGATGACAGTTCGAAGAAAGCTTATCCTAAAAACTTAAGTCAAGTCTTAACTTTAAAATTCTTATGATTTTTTTAAAAAGGAAACAAAAAAGCTCCACTCATGTAGTCCAATCTGTACATTTTAATAGATCATGTTGAGGGTGTGAATATTGACCTTGTAAATCTTACTTTGACAAGTTGAAGATGCTGACAAGCTTTCGGCCGAGATTCTTAGCTTGCTTAAATCCTTCTGAGAAGAGGATGACCTCTGCAATGAGGTCATTGTCTGGTTTGGACATGGCCACAGGACGGAACAACTGTTTCAGATTGTCAGGTAGCTTCTGTCTGCCCCCGTAACCTTTCCCAGCAGGATTCATGGTGATGAATATTCCTGAATTGTGATCTATGTCCACCTGATGATACACAGACATCATACACATCATTAATAGACACAACAACAATGACTTAGATTTGATCATTAATAGACACAACAAGAATGTTTTAGATTTGATCATTAATAGACATAACTACAATGACTTAGATTTGATCATTAATAGACATGACAACAATGACTTAGATTTGATCAGTAATTTTAAAAAAATGTAAATGGTGTTATATATAACATAATCATTATTGTGACAAAGCTCCTAAAAAAACTTAGTTATCTACTAAATAGTTTTGAAACATTCAATCAGTATCTGATATTATGACAGTCAATATTCAACTTTAAGCATTGGATAAATAATATGATCATAAAATAATGTTTTTTTAAAGAAGTCTAATAACTACACTTGTTTTAAAATGTTATGGTTTAAATAGCTCTTTCTCTAAAATAATCAGTTGGCCTACATTTCTCTCCAGCAGTTCAATGGATCTGGCCTTGTTTTTGATTGCATCCTGAATGACCTGAATCTGCATTGAGACGGCAGACAGCACAGCTTCCTCCAGACGGTTGAACTCGTCGAAACAGCCCCAAGCCCCACACTTAACCAAACCAATAAATATCCTCCCCATGGACTTGACATCAATGCCCTGAAATCATTGGAAAAGTTACACAATTATTTCTTCAGGTTATTTGGGATCTGACAATTTGTCCCTATCATTGAAGTCTTGTCATTAGTAGATAGGTAGATAAGTTTTTTATAAACAAACAAGCAAATAAGCTTTAAATAGATTCTCATACACGAACTGCTGTTAATGATTATATAATTTTAAAAAATCGACAACAAAAGTCTTGTTAAGGTTGTTGATAAGTTTAAGCCATTCATGATTTGCTGCCATGCTCTGAATACCCAAACAAACACCATTAGATTTAAACACATATCCACAAGTTTATTATGGCCAGTGAAAAACACTTATTCATAAAAAATAACGTTCAATCCAATTCAGGATGACTCATATAAATTAACTCACCTCATCACAGTTGAAGACAAGAACCTGTCGACCAAACAAACCTCCCAACGCTTTGACAGACTCTGTCTTGCCTGTGCCTGCAGGGCCGTATGGGTTACCACCAAGCCCCATATGCATACCTTATTTTTAAAAAAAAATTGAAATACTTTGAAGACAGGATTTTTCATTTTCAAAATTTCTTTAAATACTTCTGTGAAGGTAAAGTATATATCCTTGAACTTTACAATCGAGGATAATGATTACATTTTGAAATGACTTGAAGTAAGGAAACAAATAAAGTTGGTGGTAAATGTGAGTGTCATTTAAAATAACAGCGAAGCCTGTAACTGACCTTGCGTGAGTGTCAGGTAACACTTGTCGGTCAGTGGTGTGTGTACCAACTTGGCGGCATTGCCCTGGTATTCAAATGTGTACTCAAACTCTGAGTCCACCATCTGCATAATGCACACACCATCTTTTCTGATGTAGTATCTAGCAAGACAAGAGGATGTTAAAAAATAGAAAAGAAATTGCAGCTATGACAGACAAGGCATAACTTGAAAATTTTGTGGCTCATTTTTTGATCTGCTGGTAAGTAAACAATCAGGTGAGAAAGAATGTCTTTTGGGGAGGGCTTTAGGGCTGACCAACCTGAGTTGTTTCTGCCACTGCCACTCTTGAACGGCCTTGACATTGGCTGAAATCAACTGTTGCACTACATCCATGTTGTGAATGGTGTCCAGGATCAAGGCCTTGAGTTTAAGCTGCAGCACTGGAAGATTAAAGTCATTACATCTGTTATTGATGGAGGATAAAAGTCATGATATCTGTTATTGATGGAGGATAAAAGTCATTATATCTGTTATTGATGGAGGATAAAAGTCATTATATCTGTTATTGATGCAGGATAAAAGTCATTACATCTGTTATTGATGGAGGATAAAAGTCATTACATCTGTTATTGATGGAGGATAAAAGTCATTACATCTGTTATTGATGGAGGATAAAAGTCATTATATCTGTTATTGATGGAGGATAAAAGTCATTATATCTGTTATTGATGGAGGATAAGTCATTATATCAGTTACTGATAGGCCTGTCAACGGGTACCCGGGACCCGGGTACCCGTTGACGAGCAATTACCCGGGTAGTAAAATGCCGCCCGGGTACCCGTGAAAATGGTACTGCAATATCGTAGCCACCAGTGTTTAAACTGTGGCTCTTATGTGTTCAAATTTCGGCTCAATAATAAATTATCAAATTAAAATTTTTCCTTTGAAATAAATACTGTGAAATGCATATTAACATGAAAATGCTTAAAATGAAATAAGTGTTAAAGGGAAATAAAACACGGTCTCGACAATAAACTACAAAGTATTTTGATTTATTTTTTTCCAAAGACATGATACAAAAATCATTTAAAACAAAAAGGTTTTTGTTCTTTGAATTGTTCAAGTAAGGAAAAAAAAACACAACGCCGATAACTACTATTAACTAGGAAGGGCTCGAAATGACCTTCACATTTGCTTTGAAATACGCCGCTCATAGTTGATTCCGACAGAGCGAGCCAACCCCCCCCCCCACACACACACCAACCGACGCACACGTGTCTTCACTCCTATCTCCACCAAATACTTTTAAAAAAATGTTTCAATCCTTGAATGATTTTCACTATAATAACAAAAATGGGTGGGGGGTGGGTCCATCCCCTCATTATGACACAAAATAGGACACAAGAGCGATAACTAGGAATGGCTAGAAATGACCTTGGCTTTGAAATACGCCGCTCATCTATGTTACCGATTGAGACGCGCCAATTTATTTTATCCCCCCCCCCACACTAACATATGTCTCAATCCCATCCCCAAGATACTTAAAAATAAATAAACACCTGCTATATTCTGGGAAAGGGGGGGGGGGTAATTTTTAAAATTTTTTTGTATTTATAAAATCATATTTCAATCATTTGAACAATTTGAACGGTATTACAAAAATAAATACTGGGGGATGGGTCCACTAAGTAGAGGCAAGTCCTGAAAAACTTAGTTAATTAAAACAGTTGTCAGCTACAGCAATGAACTAGAAATAACCCGCCATTTCATCATACCATTAGCACACCTCCCCCCCTCTCAAAAAATCACCTTACCATCCCACCCCTCTGCTCACTGTTTTTACACCACTGTACTACAGTAGTATTTTAATGTCATCATTTTACAATCGTTGACTCATTATATCAAAATTTGCATTTCCCCAATAAACAAAGCAGTAAAAGGCTAATGGTAGTGATAGCGGGCATTTAAAAAATTACGAAAATTTTGAGTTTTGAGGCATTTCGAACGGGTAACCCGGGTACCCGTTCAAATTTTGGACGGGTACCCGGGCAGCATTTTTCAATAATATTTACAGCCCTAGTTACTGATGAAGGTTAAGTCATATCAGTTATTTGAGGATAAGTCATTATATCCGTTACTGAGCTGTAGAGCCAATATTGAACAGAGTAATTCAGCTCTAGTTCTTTTAACAGCATTAACTTGGGTTACTGTATGGCAGAAATGTGTTCAACAAAAGCTTGTTGACACTAAGAATTTTTCTAATTGTTAATTTGTTCAGGATGAAATACTGGTGGGGTGGGGGTGAATAAAAAAGAAAATTTAGAGTGTACATGCTCACTTTTCTGACTTTCCCCTAGCAAAACATTCTTTTTAAATTACTGAATAAATCCTATTTTAATATACAAACAAACTTCAACTTTATCATTTCCATCAAAGTGTTTCCTTCAAATAACTTTATTTTCTATAACTTCTGGTGATGATGACATTCTTCTTCAATATTTTTCTACCACAGGTCTTAACTAGAACACTAAACTTAAACTTTCCACACATTACGCTCACCTGCAGCCTCCGTACTCTGCACACCACCCAGGTCCACATTAGTGTAGCTCTCCAGCTGACCCTCCACCTCGGCCATCAGGTCTCTGAGACTGTTCCTCTTGATGGCCTCCTCGCAGTTCTCAGTGAATCTGATGTACTCAGCCAGGCAAAGGATCTGAAAAACCGGGACTGCATCAGTTTTCAGAGATCAGCCTTATGAAAAGAATCTCCAACGTTTAAGTTTGACAATGACCAAACCCAGCTCCTGTTGAGGATGTAGCGGTGTGCACCTGCACTCCACCACAAAGCACAAAGGGGAAGTGAATAACAGAGACAGACAGAGAGAATGACATGGTTGCTCAGTTGGAACTCTGTGTAGGATAGGCCTGATTGTGATTCTGAGACAAACTGTTAAAGTCCTCACTATTGGATTTTTTGGAGTGTTTCCCTGCAGGCATTTTCCGGGGGCCCACGTGCACAGGACCGCACTCTTTCTTTGCCCAGTGGCCCAAATGGTGAAAAGACGAATTTGTTTCGTTTCCCTGTGTAAACTCCTAGCCACCATTTGGCTACATGGAGATAGTTTTCAGTGACTAAGCCATACAAGTTCAAGACCTGGACTTGGCTGTTGGTGCAACCCTTGACACTAGAACTAGCTATAGCAAGAAGTTAATAGCACTGGGAACTTTCGCTAAGCCCAAACATGAAGTTAAATACTTTGGAAAATATAAATCAGGATATCTGTGCTTCTTTAATGGAAACTTTGTACCTGAGATAGAAACTTTTTACCTGAGATGGAAATCTTTTACCTGAGATGGAAAATTTGTACCTGAGATGGAAACTTTTTACCTGAGATGGAAACTTTTTTTTTTTACCTGAGATGGAAACTTTTTTTTACCTGAGATGGAAACTTTGTACCTGAGATGGAAACTTTTTTTTACCTGAGATGGAAACTTGTTAGGGTCAAGGCCACCCCGACTGGACTTGGCATCTTTGAGACAAGCTGTCAGACATTCCTTGAGAGTGTCCTTCATTTCATCAGCCAGCTTCCCTAGCCAAATCTGGTAGTAGAGATAGAAGCTATGATATAGAATATATATATATATATAAAACTAATGCCTTAGCTGGTGTGTATTTTAAAGGTCAACAAATGTTCAAACAAATATACTAATGGGCAGACACTACAATTTCTATGACTACAGTGTTTTGTGTAACAAAATATGCAAAGTTTGTGATCTTGACAAGAGTGAAACTTTTATTTTACTTGTGGAAAATTTGAAATGAAGTACATTTTATAAGCTAAGTCATCTAAGAAATGTCGCAATACTTAATATAATTGTGTTATCATTTAAATAGCCTCCTGATTAGTGTTTATCTTTCCATAAAAGAAATTTAGGTAACACTCCTCTCACTAACACAGAAAATTAATGAGAAAATTGAAAAAGAGCAAAAATACCACATCAATCACATCTGATCTGATTTCAATCAAGTTCCTCTACTAGTATAATAAGATAATGGCTTCCTGTGAAGTAACTAGCCTCAGAATTGACTGACCTCAACCTCTGGCATGATCTTAACCTTCCTCTTGAGGGGCACAATTTCCCCATCCAGGGACTTCATGGCAACGATGTGGCTGTTGTCTTCATCAAACTCGACAGCGTGAATTCCAGCAAACAGTTTCTTCAGGTGAGACTGGATAACTGTAAGACAATAATAATAATAATGATGACGATAATTTGACAATTTATATAGCATATTACCCTAGCAAGCAGCAAGGCTCACAGGGCTTCACATAAAAATAGTAAAACAAACAGACAGGTAATGGTTTGTGCATTTGTGAGACTGATTAACTGTGAGACTGATTAACTGTGAGACAACAGGTGTTCACAGTTATCCAGTCTCAACAGGTGTTAGCTATAGTAATTGTAACAAAGGTGACTGAACAATCGGACCAGGTTTGTAGCAGGTGTCAACACATAAACAAAGACTGACATCAACATTACAACCCATGATGCAGTTGATCAAATAATTCACGGCATGAAATCATTCATAGTCTTAATCCAAAACATCAACCAGTTTACTTTTGAATTGAACCTTAGGACTGAGTTTGAGTCCAGCTTTAACAACCAGCATCTGAGCTGTAACTAGTGCGTGTGAACTCGTATTTAACATTAAAGTAATATAAAAACTCATGAAAGCATAATGCTCATCGGAATATCATTAGCCTCAAGAGAAGAGAACCCAGGCTTGTCATTTCTAACTGCTGCTCTGCATTAAAACCAAAGTGTAAGCAAACAGGTACCTGTGGGGTTGGTGGCTTGACCAAGAATCTCCAACAGGTCATCATCACCAATGAAATAGAAGCGGGGAAACAGAGATCTTTTCTCCTGTATGAAGAATTTGATTCATTCATCACAGAAAACAAAATGGAAAAACATTTATGTGCAAACTTGATATCCATAAAAATTGTTGTATTAAATAAATGCTGGCGTTAAGTTGACATTTTAAAAAAGTTTTTAAAAGTAAAAAAAAATTGACTTGATTAAAAAAAACAATTGATTTAAGATTTCCAAAAGTTCATACCTCAAGAAATTCATTGAGTGATTTCTGACATCTCTGCAGCTGGTCAAGCATGGTGACCAGAAGGTTTCTCAGGCCAGACTGGTTGACCAGTGAGAGCACACGGTTGTCACGGTTGACATCTCTCATAATGTTTCTGTGGTGCACCAATTGAGAAAGGATAAAAAAATACAAATGTTTAAACATAGCAATAAAATTTTAAATAGGTAAATAAGTCAACATCTAGGCAGCAGTTGGAACCCAAGCTTCAATCACTGCATCTTAGTCTCAGAGGTAGTAGAACAGTTAATGAGCTGGTGACCCAAGCTTGATCTCTCTTGATCTCTTGGGGGCTAGTGGAACAGTTAATGAGCTGGTGACCCAAGCTTGATCTCTCTTGATCTCTTGGGGGCTAGTAGAACAGTTAATGAGCTGGTGACCCAAGCTTCATCTCTTGGGGGCTAGTGGAACAGTTACTGAGCTGGTGACCCAAGCTTGATATCTTGGGGGCTAGTGGAACAGTTACTGAGCTGGTGACCCAAGCTTGATATCTTGGGGACTAGTGGAACAGTTACTGAGCTGGTGACCCAAGCTTCATCTCTGGGGGGGCTAGTGGAACAGTTACTGAGCTGGTGACCCAAGCTTCATCTCTTGGGGGCTAGTGGAACAGTTACTGAGCTGGTGACCCAAGCTTCATCTCTGGGGGGCTAGTGGAACAGTTACTGAGCTGGTGACCCAAGCTTCATCTCTTGGGGGCTAGTGGAACAGTTACTGAGCTGGTGACCCAAGCTTCATCTCTTGGGGGCTAGTGGAACAGTTACTGAGCTGGTTACCCAAGCTTCATCTCTTGGAGGCTAGAGCAGAGAGTGAGTTATGTTGCAAAATTTATTTACTGCACTGCCAAAATATGGAGATAATTGTCTGGATATGACCCCAGGACATATGAAAGTATTAAAACAACCCCTTGAATGCTCAACCAAGCAATTAAAATATAGAAAATAGCATGAACAACCATTTGTCTTTGCTTGTAAATAAGACATGTATCTATATTCCTAAATACTTCCTGTACCACAATTTTTTCATAAGTATAGATTAATATGTGAGAGAAATATGCCAATATAAAGTAAAATAAGCTATAAACCTGAAGTCATCGTCCACTCTTTTAAACCTTCCTTGCTCCTTGGGTAGTGCCCCCCTGCCAAAGATGGGTTCCAGGTAGACCCACTTGCGTTGGATCTGGTTCAGGTTGTGCAAGTATTCATCCAAATCAGCCAGACGCTGCTCCCACACGGAGGCCTTGTCCTCAAAACTCTTGTAGTACTGCGAGTCTTTCAGGGACTGGAGTAGGCACTGGTTATCTCCAACCTGTGATGTCGCAACATTTGCAAAGTGTAGGAAATATTAATTCTGGACTTTAAATTGAGTATCTTTAAAAAACATCACAACACGTTTAGGCCTGTTTCATTTGGCTATTATATTCTTCACTAAGAACCTTTAAATATCCTTAAAAATTGTTTGCACCCAAAAGAAACTGAAGTTTGGTCATAATCCAGAGAAATGGTATATGAGACAAAAATTACAATTATTTTTGAACTTCTGAAATCAAACAAATATTTCTAAAGCATATTTTTGCCATTTCGGCAGCAAGCTACTGAAAAATTTAATGTGAACTACAACACCAAACACACTCTTCATTGCGTTTATTAGGTGCAACGAATGTGTTGCAAAAAAATTGTTAGTTTGAAATTTTTCCTCTCCAGAAATTATTACATTTCATGAAAATAATTTGACTTCCTAAAAATTGTAAAAGTTTGAGACAAAGTAATTATATGTCTAAATTATTTTTTAAAAAAAAAGTCTAAAGCCATTGCCAGAATGATTAGTGAAGTATTTTATAATTTGCTTTATTAAACTCTTTAGTGTACTTTTTATGTCCGGAGGTTGTGGCCCTTCTCAAACATTATTATCTTGAACCAATATTCTGAAGATAAGCAATTTTGGAACACATTTAAGTGATATCAAATACTCATAGTGATAATGTGGAGAGTATTTTTTTAAAATATGAGGAAATGCTGTTCACCCGAATGTGACATGAAAGCTTGACATGACACATCTGAAATTTTGAATAAATGCTTTGGCAGATGAGAACTACCCCTGAATTAACGTTCAGAGTAACTTCCCATGGAGCCTCATCTTTAACAAAGTAAAAATGTGGGTATGATGAGAACAAAAAAAACCCAGACAGTTTGGGTAAAATCGCACATCCTGATCACAGCCTAATACTATTTAATTTCCATCATCCACTTTAGAGATTTAATTTATAGATGTTCTTGTAAAAATATGTAGTTTTGTTTTAAAATAACTAAATTATCTAAGACTTAATAAAAGAGAAGTCATAAATATCCATTAAGATCTCAACATTCTCATATTCTCTATTTTCATGACACACATGTATGATGCTTATAGCTTGGACAAACTTTAAAGAGAGTGTAATATTTAAAGTCTGCTGTAGTATGTATGATTATGGTTATTTCCCTTTGACATTTTTCAACTAAAATTGCTTAAAGTCGGGAGGGCTGTTGTCTCATGGATCTAAAACATTCTTAACAGGCTTCATGACCTGAAATTGAAGCCACGAGTTTATGATAAACTGATTAAATGATCAATTATCTAGCCTGGAATAAAATTATTTCGATTTAAAATTTGGAAAAATGCTGTGTCTAAATAGAAAGCCAATGGCAAGGGAATAAAAAAGAGTTTTATTCCTTTAACGGCATGTTTATAACTGGTTAAGAAGAGACAAATCAATAGTAACACCCCACTCCCTGGTACCAAGGTCTTACAACAGATCCTATTATTTATAATGATTATCTAAACGAGCATTTAAACAAATGTACCAACCTGATTAACCAGGTCCTTCCAGTCTTTGATGAGATTCATTTTCTTCTTGTTGCTGTCCTCGTATTCAGTCAGAGCAAAGTTTGCCCCTGCGCCCCACAGCTCCAGCTCTCGTATGGCCTCTCGGATTGTTACCTCCCCTTGTGCTCTTTGATTCAGCTCCTAAATAAAAAAATATTTTTGTACCAATTTGCATTACTTTGTCATTCAGGCGCATGAAAATTGTATAATTGAAAATATTTGACACTAGTAATTTACTTTCATTAACCATTTATGGAAGTAATTGCATTGAAAAGGCATATGCAGATGATATAGCGCTACTGGGAAGAAACAGGAATGACATTGATAAAGCTTTCAAGGAACTCGAATATGCGTCTGCCGAAGCTGGTCTCATTATAAACGAACCAAAGACAAAATATATGATTATGTCACGAAACACCAATACTGATGATAATATCATTATAAACAAACACAAATTTGAGAGAGTTATTAACTTCAAATATCTAGGGGCAACTATAAACGAACACAATGAGATAATTTCGTAGGTGAAAGAAAGGCTAACAGCAGGTAACCGTTCCTACTTCAGCTTACAAAAACTTCTAAGAAGCAAAAACCTCTCAAAGGGAACAAAGAAAATAATATACACCACTAATATAAGACCGGTAGTAACGTACGCTAGTGAGACTTGGACCCTGACCAAAAAGGCAGAGAACCTACTCAATACTTGGGAGAGAAAAATACTCCTGAAGATATATGGCCCAGTGTTAGAAAATAATATCTGGAGAATTCGCACAAATCAAGAACTATATCATAGTCACATGTATCAAAAAAGGAAGACTACGCTGGGCAGGGCATGTTGAAAGGATGCCAGAATATAGAGCAGCAAAAATCATTTACAGGCAGAAACCAGGAGGCAGACGACTCACTGGTCGCCCAAGACTGAGATGGATCGATGATGTGGAAATGGACCTACACCAGCTGGGGGTTCGAGCATGGAGAAAGAAAGCCATCAATCGATCTGAATGGAAGGATGTGGTGGAGCAGGCCAGGGCCCTACATGGGCTGTAGCGCCACAGATGATGAATTGCATTAAAAATACATTATATTAAACCCAAACAACCTTGAACTTTTCCTTCCTAAGACACCTTAATCTGGGAGAGCCAATAAATTGTCCAAAGAAATTAAAAAACCTTCTAAAATGGCATGTTAAATATTGCATGTTGAACCTGTAAGAACTTAATATATTTTGCTGTGGTTCAGACCACTAACCTTAATGGCATCTGCATTTCTGATAATGTTGTCACTGACGGCCAAGATGTTACCAAATGTTAATTTCTCTAGAGTGGTTCCCCTTGGCATCTGTAACAGACGGAACATTTCCATCCAATGGTCCTGGGATAAAGGTTCTCCACGCACCCACTTCAGCACAGGTAATACATTCTGAAAAATAATATTATAAATGATTTTGATGATAAGTAAAATTCAACAAAGTTTATTTATTTGTAAGCTCTTTAATCATTTATTTAAAAAATAATGTCATCACAGCTAAAAACAAAAAGGGATGGATAATTTCTTCTCTTTTAGTTTCACATTTGAACTTATTACCTTGTAAGTCTCAATGTCTTTTTGTATTTTAACAGTCATGGTAGTAGTTTCCCTTGTCTTCAGCTTTTCATACCAGCCGCCAAGAAACTCCTCAAACATGTAGGCCTTAGACCTTTAAACACAATATTTAAAAATCTCATATCAAATGCTTTGCTTTTCAACAGCTTTCAATCTAGAACACTGAATAATGATGTTCTGTCAAGCTTTGCTCTTTGTTAATGTATGTATAAATATCACCAGCAAGCTAAAGTTGCTGAGGTCAGTGTATTATTGATGTCTGTGCAGTTTGTAGTTTGAACTATAGTCATGCTGTATGGATGTTAATACAGCAAATATAATATTTGGTCAATTATGATTTCTGTTCCATTTTATGCTGAAAATTTCTATTCATTAACCGTTCATCATTGTTTATAACTGTTCGTACTTTGTCGAGTACTTTAACAAAGAGGTTTCAAGCTGATTAAATGGGCACCAAAACCTTCACAATTTTCTTGGATCATCAACATATTTCCTCCAAAATTTGATAGAAAGTAAATTTACTTCAGCAGAACTGACCTGAAAGAAATCCAGTCTTCCTTGGCTAGAGCCTGCAGGCCACTGTTAAACTCTTCATACAGAGACCACATTCCCTCACAGCGTGCCATGTCCTCCTTTAGTTCCTCCACAGCAGTGAAGTCAGGAGGTTCAAGGTTGAAGTGTTGGCAGTCTGACCTGTCAACATTTGAATATAGCACAACACAAACAATCATTTTTTATTTTTTCTACTAAAACTTTTACTATCAATGTAATGTTAATAAAATTATTTTAATTCTCAAAATTTCAAATGATAAATAGAATAAATCCTTGTTTTTCTGTAAAGTAACGTAAATTTCCCTTTACAGAGAATTGGCCTATGAACCAGCATTCACAAGTTTCTTTAGCCACAACATATAAAGGGAATGTGAGGCTAGCACAATGCCCAGATGCTTTAACTTTATCCCAACTAATGCCAGGTACTCATCGGAACTAGGTGGACTTCTTGGACACCCTTAAACCACGGGAAAAAATCCCTGCTTCCACAAAGACTTGAACCTGCCCCATGCCGTTTGTCCACCATGTCCCTTATTGTTAGTAGTATCTGAAAATAACACGGACGTACAGGAGTTTCTTCATGTTTTCTTCAATCTCTAGGAACTCTTGTCTTTTCTCTTTGATGACTGTGACAGCTTTGTCCAGTGTAGCTTTATCTCCCTCTAGGGCATCATCTCCTGGCTTCAGCTGATGCCACCTAGCAGAGAACTTTTCTACTTCCTGTTGGAACGCCTTGACCCTGGCTAGAACATTGCTCTTCATGACATCTACCTACAAATACATTATGTTCAGACTTCAACTATTCATTTTTTAAGGGAAATAAAAACTAAAACAAGACATATTTCACTGAACTGGAGCAATCTTTATAATTAAAGACTGCCAAAAACACAGACTTATGAATACTTGGATAGACAAAAAAATTGAAATATTTTTTTTTTCTTTTGAAGATTTAGAGACATATTTTAATTTATTTTTTAAAAATCATGAAATCTTACCTGTTCTTTCACCATCAACTGATGTGATTCCATCATAATCATGAAATCTTACCTGTTCTTTCACCATCAACTGATGTGATTCCAGCATAATCATGAAATCTTACCTGTTCTTTCACCATCAACTGATGTGATTCCATCATAATCATGAGATCTTACCTGTTCTTTCACCATCAACTGATGTGATTCCATCACAATCATGAAATCTTACCTGTTCTTTCACCATCAACTGATGTGATTCCATCATAATCATGAAATCTTACCTTTCTTTCACCATCAACTGATGTGATGGAATCACAATCATGAGATCTTACCTGTTCTTTCACCATCAACTGATGTGATTCCATCATAATCTCAAACTTGTCCCAACGACTCTGGAGCTGAGTCAGCGATTCAACACCGCCTCCGGCCACTGATCTCAGCAGCTTGTTTTTGCTTTCAGCTTTATCGAAAAGGGGCTTCACCTACAGGAAACAAAATGTTGTGGAATCTTGTATTAGAGAGTGTTTCATTTTCATGTTAACATTCACCCTAATCTCAAAGAATAACAAAACACAGAGACAGGCCGATGCCCTATTTAGTTTCACTTCCTGGACACAATTGAGGTCATGTGACCAACACAAAACTCTGTACAAATTGCAGTTTATTAAAAAATTTTCTTTTTAATTACTGAAAACAACTGACATTGATATTTTTTTTCTTTGTTTGGCTTTCAAACTACCAAGAAGGATCTCAAAGTACAAATATTGAAAAACAAAAATTTTAAAATTAAAATCCTGGCCAAACTGACCTCTTTCTTGGTGGCAGAGAACTCTGAGTGCTTGGCGTTGGCGGCACCGATCTCTTCCACCGTCTGCGGTCTCTGGGAGAGTGTGTCAGTAGCACCCGCCAGGAAGGTGTCGATCTGAGTGACATCCTGGCTGATGGACTTGCGCAGTGTGTTCAGCAGGGCATCAAAAAGTCTCTGTATGTGATCGTCAATCACAGACTTGACCGGTGTTGTGTTAACAGTGATGCAGTCCACTTTGATTTGAC
>MUZC01000774.1:1856-36361 GCA_002072015.1 Radix auricularia | reverse complement strand
GGGGAATACACAGGCTTAAAATAACATGCTTCAGCGTGATTAACCATATGGCTACAGAGTGCACATAGAATAAAAAAAACAATTGTAAAGGGAGGGAACGAGTTTTCAAATGATGAAAGAGAGTAGCAAATAAACAGTGGTATAATGGGCAACACACCTGGGCAGTTTCTCTGCATCCCTGCCTCTGACTTTCAAGGCTCTGAAATTTTTCTCCCAGTCAGTAATTTCCACTAAGTTGTCAGTGACAAACTGATCCAAGTCAATGTTTCCAAGTACAACCCAGTCCTGCAAGAAGGAAACAAAAGCTTATCAATTCTGTTTACCAATTCTGTTTATCAATTCAGTTTACCAATTCTGTTTATCAATTCAGTTTACCAATTCTGTTTATCAATTCAGTTTATCAATTCAGTTTACCAATTCAGTTTATCAATTATGTTTATCAATTCAGTTTATCAATAATGTTAATCAATTCAGTTTAGCAATTCTGCTTACAAATTTTTTGGATCAATTCTTCTTATCTATATATGTATATATATCTCATCATGGTCCAACCATGCCGGACACCAAGTAAGTAGCAAGCTGTCTAACCCCACCGACCAATCAGATTGCAAGAAAAAGTAGTGCACAGTGTGGGGGGTCATCGAGACCAACAATTCATTGAATTGAGGTCAATTACTATGTTCTTTCAGAACACCAAAATAGCATGTAGTTCATAGTGTAGTGGTTATTACAATCGCCTAACACGCAAAAGGTTGTAGGTTAAATCCCCAGCTAAGACTTTACTTTTTTAATTTTTAAAAATGTTTGTATTTGTGCCCGTTCATTTCCCCCTTTCTTTTCTATCATGACTTCGCAACACCATAACAAGCACAAGACGAGTGGAAATAAGCTTGGCGATGACCTTTGTCAGGTTATGCCAATTAGTTTATGGTTGGCAAGCTAGGGTGGTGCAGGGTGGGGGTGGCAAGTGGCTAACCACAGTGCACATGTTTCCAGATCAACAAAGAGTCGCAGTTATCCCTGCATCCCAGGTTCATTTGCGTTGCTCTGATTTCATCGTGATGCAGTTTGTGACTCTTCACCCCCTCCCCACTTTCTTTGCACTATCTATGAGAAAATTTGCGGCGTATGCTATAACATGGGCATCTAATCAATTATATTTATCAATTTTGCTTATCAATTCTCTTTATCAATTTTGCTTATCAATTCTCTTTGTCAATTTTGCTTATCAATTCTGATTATCGATTCTGTTTCTCAAGTCTGTTTATCAATTCTGTTCCACGATAAATGACATTTTTTAAAATCAACTTTATTACACTTTTCTCTTGCTTAGTTTTTTTTTAAATTGCTATATTAAAAATTATATTAAAGTGTTAACATTGTACATCTATTATATTGCATACATAAAAGATGCCATTTAATAAAATATATCACCATATAAAACTTGATGGTTAAAGAAAGAAAATAAAAGTTTTCTTGAAAACAATCACCTTAAACTGCTCTTCAACAGCAGCTAATCTGGAGAACAGCACATCGGCTTTCCTGTAGCAGGTGATGAAATTCTGGCCATTGCGATCAATGATGGCAGGAAAGATGAGGTCAGCCCCTCCATCACCAACACCTTTAAAGTGGTTGGGTATGCTGATAAACTTTTTCATCTCCCTGAAATACTTGGCCTTGATTTCTTCAAATGGTGGCCTGAACTGGAGTTTCTGTTGCCTGAAATGTCAATGGCATATTGCACAAGTTTGTTTTTATTTCCTCTATGCTTAAAGCTAACTCAGTTAATCTGATAAATGTTCTCATAATTAATATATTCTAATAAAACCCTTTCTATATAATGTATTTCATCTTAATATATAAATTTGAATTTCTTCCTCGTGGTCACAGAAAAAGTATATCTGGTTTTATAAGTATAGATGTTTAAAACTAAATGTACAATTAGTAGCAAGTCAAAATGTTATTTTTCATTATTTTTACACATTTTCCAATAATAATTTCATGGTGCATGATGGGTAAACATCCAAATAGAATCTCAAAAAATCAAATCAAGAGTTTGATTTTTTTTTTTCACCTGTAGGTCAGCTCAACTTTGATCTCTGGCTGATTCTCATTCAATGCCTCCAGGCCCAGCATGTACTGGTGTTCAAGGGCCTTGTACAGCTGTCTGTCCCAGTGGGCCTTCCAGGGAGTCATGTTCTCACTTGCGAACCCCTGCTGGACAAGGTTGGCCATGACATGACGAATGTCCATCAAGCCGTCCTTCCAACGCTGTTGTTGACGCAGCAGGTCAACACTCATCAGTGCCTGCACCTGGAACAAGGCATTGGCGCCAAATACTTAGTAAAATATAAAGCCTTAAAAAAAACAAAAAACTATACATAAATACATTCAGCTACAGAATTGTGCATTTATATTTTAAAAATAACAATCATCAACCTTCTTTTATTTTTTTGATATCTCTATTATATTCTGAATCAACATGGTTGGAATGTGCAACAGTTACTACTTGTGCTGAACAGATTTTAAGTTTTACACACAAAAACTATTGCTACTTTGCATTAGTGTCAAATATTATAATAAATACACTCAAAATATTGAAAGATAAAAATTATTTTTTAAATCAATTCAAATGCTAACCTTATCGGACACCAAAAAATGGACTTTCCTCAGCTTCCTGTTTTCTGTAGTCAGTCTGTCTGCAGCAGTTTGCAGCTTTTTGATGTACTGCTCCAGCTGCTCAGGGTTGTCCCATGTTACTTGAATATCTTCACCTTTTACTTTGTAGCCTGAAAGAATAGCGGTTAAAAAAAACTTATGGCTATTACTAAATATAGTATTCCTGAGAGGAAGCTTTGACCATACATTAGAAGACATTGACACAATCTTAGATCTACAAGATAAATATATAAAAAATTATAACTGGCATTTAGAACAAGCTAACCCTTATTATCAATATAATTGGCCATGAGATTTTTTAAATCAAAAGATTTAAGGTGTCTTAAAAATGAATTAGGTTTTTTTAATATCAAAAAATGGGCAAACATTGACATTGATTCAGGGGCATAACAATGACTTGGAATCGGGGCACCAAGGGATAATACTTCAATGATCAATTTATTCTGTATAACTGGGTATTTACCCTATTTTTCAAGGGCCTTATAATAGAATTAGCCAAAGCGCAGAAAACCAAGTTACGCTGCTGCATTGATTTTACCTGCTTTCGGGCTCTTGACAAGTTTTTCAAAGGCTAGGGCTGAATCCAACATCATGGCTTGTTGACTGGGGATCATTTGCTGGTCAATGGTATTGTAGAAGTGTGCAACCTAAATAGAAAACAACAACGGAAAAAACAATTTATCTTCGATCCTTATCAACTTGTAAAAAAGAAATCTTGAAGTAACAGGGATGAAACATATTGGGGTCACTAGGGGGTGCGGTGGGGGCGGGCTGCCCTGTTTGACACCATGAGCTACCACCCCGGGTGACACCAACCCTAGTAACACCTCAGATAAAACAGCCATTTTCTCTTTCCTAATTTTAAAATACTTATCTACGCAACTTTTCAAGGCAAACATCCAATCTAATAAAATTGTGACTCTACCTGCTTTAGAATGACCCCATGTCTGTAAAACTTCTGGGCTGTTTCTGCCACCTGTTGTATCTTAACAGGCACAGAGAATCCAATGGAGCTGAGTTGTCTGACCTCACGTAGGAGAGTTACCAACCTTTCACTGTAGTTAACTCGTAACTTGCCGTCTTTGTGGTTGAGCTCCATCAATCTACCGCTGGTCTCCAGACTACCAAAATTACATGCATGACAAATACATGTGTTTAATTATATATATATTTAACACATGACACTGTTATATATTTTAAAAAAGGTAGCATTAACTTAGTACTATTTCGTATTGCAAGCATCATCATTATAATACAAAAGGACTGGGCTTATAAAGTAAATAATTTTTGCAGTTCAATTTTCTGTTTCAATAGCAATGCAGATAGTGAAAACAAATATGTCACAAGTATTTAAGACTTATTTCCATTTCTCAGGATCAAGTAAAGATTTTTTTTTTCAGTCACACTATTAACCGCAGACACTTTTAGTAACAAACAAATCATTCAGTGTTTTCATCTTTGTCAACAGGGCAACCAAATTATCCTGTCACATAAAGTTTTTAACTTAAGGGGTCTTTGAATGTTTCCCACACATTTTTTATTACCTTAGAGGTTTCCTTTGGTCCTCAATCAAAGACAGAATTTCTCTAGACCACTCATCAAACTGGTCTCTCCTCCAGGTCTGCAGGTCTTCCTTGAGGCTATCCATGTCCTTCTGAAATTTTTGGTATCCATTAAGGTCACCAAGAAGAGCATCTGCAATCAATTTGGTCTCATCAATCTGTGAAAGAATTAAAAGCAAGGATTTTGAGATCTTGAATCGCTCCCCTAACGCTATGAATATCACATTTTTGTGAAGTGATTCATATTTTAAATTAATTTGTCCAACTGCATCATCCTGTTTTTTCTCATGATTTTCATCAAGCCCTTTTTAATACTTTAAAAAAAATGACTTCTTTAAATGTACCTTAGCCTCTAACTGCCTGACATAGATCACGTTGTTGACAATGTCAGGATTATTCTTTCCTTTGGGAACATGGCTACTTCCTCCTTTACCAGTGCAAGAATTAAATTCTTCATTGACTTGTCTTATGTATGTAATCAGCTGACCAAGGAGTGTTTCTCTGTGTTATATATATATATATATTACCATTTATTAGAGCCTTAAATGGACATTAGACACACATTTTAAATGGGGAATCAGACAGTGGTTTTAAAAACCTTTATTTACAGACTTGTGCTGAGTGACCAAAAATTAATGTCACAGCTGAGAGATGAAGAACAAGATTAAAAATTTTTAAAAATTCTTTATAGTTACTTTGTTTCCAGCAAAGAAAAGTTAAAAACTGTCCAGCTGTATTTATTAATATATTTGGAATGTTCAGTCTGTACAGCTATGACACTCTCAAGGCACTGAGAGATTTATAATGGTTACTAAATCACTAATTTTTTTTTAAAAAAATCACTTTTCAGTTGTAATCAGAAATAATGCAACACAACATCTAGACAAAATAGTTGTTTTGTTTTCAGTATTGAAAAATATATATTTGGAAAAAATTCAAATCAAACCTATGCTTGCAGTATATTTTATATCTATTAAAAAAATTTACAATTATGCTTGAAAAATAAAATGTACTTAACAAATTCAAATAATTTATTGTCTTACCGCTCTGCTATTAGCTCCTTTGTAATGGTTGGTCGCTTCACCAACTCTTTGTATCTCTGAAATTCTCTTAGAAGCTGAAAATGGATATTAGTACTTTAAAATTCAAATATTTTCACATTAGTTCCCCATACCTATTCAAGTATATGATACAGCAACATCATTTTTTGTTATGATAAGAAAAAAATAAAAGGATTTTTATATCTTATGCACTGCAGTTCACTTTAGCTTTTTATATATATTTCTTTCTTCCAACCTGCTGTGGGTTTTGGTCCAGTTGTCTGAATTGATTTCTGAGTTTGCCAGCTATTCTGTGTTGGGCTGGCTCCATTGAGCGTTCATACTGTTGCACAGCCGCCGCCCACAGGGGCTGGGTGTAGGGGTTGTACTGGAGGGGGTTGAGACCAAGGAATGGTGAGAAGGCTTCGGACACGTCAAGCTCTTTCTGTTCCTGGGCTGAGAGAAGTCTCAGGAGCTGTTCATGGACAGTTCTAATGGACAGGATCTGGACATAGAGTATGAACAAAATGAAATTGCTGTCAGTAACCTCATTTCATCAAACTTATAATTTGTTAAAGATTACCCTTAGAGAAAAGTTCAGAGTAGATTAATCAATGTTTAGACAAAAAATTAAATGGGAAATAATTTTTAAAAATCCTTGTCACAAAATCAGTGACAATTAAAAACCTTTTTACTGACAACTTTTAAAAAAGTATCTCATGAGACTGAGGTTACAAGAATACTGACCTCTTCTAGCCTGTCTCCCAACTTTTTTAGGGTCTTTGGTTTGCAGGTTTCCCCTTTCCATGGGTGAGGTCCATACCTTTTCCAGAACTGTGATGTCAAGGTCTCACAGGCTGTTGTCCAGCGCTCACAGAGGGCAATACCTAATCTCAGTGACTCACGTACAGAGCTAAACGGACCAGTCCACATATTTACCCCAGCCAACTTCTGTTGTGCATATCTTCCCAGAGATCCAGCTGACAGTGAAAATAAAGTCATCATATAGGTAAACATATAAGAAAGGTCACTATTATTTCCAGTCTTGGATCCTGTTGGTGATAAATTAGATTATATTTCCAGGATAAAGAATACCCTAACTGAAACTTGTTAAATGACTTCCAAATTCTTAGCCCTCATTTTAAGAAACATGGTCAAACATCTTTAGTAAAATAATAAGAGATAAAATAGCAGGGTGAAAACATTGGTGATAGTTAAATGAGTATTATTAAATTTTGGGTTAATACAGCAGGGTACAGGCTAAACTGTTTCATATATTTCACCAAAGCACGCAACTAAGCATAAAAACTATTTAAATTTTTAAAATGTCATTTGGTAAGTTGTTATTTCTAGATTCATGCAAACTTTTCTTTAAAATTTTAATCTCAAAAAAAAAAAAAAGAGGTTAACAGTATAAAGTAAAACTAACCAATAACTTCCATAAGATGTCTCATCCTATTTTCAGGATAAGGTGGGTCTCCCTGTTTCCACAAATCGTCTAAAGTATCCTGTGTGATTTCAACCAGCTCCATTCCATCAGTTAGTGGCATGGCATCCAAGCCACCGTAGTCCTTTGATATTGGGGAGAACAGCTCTGTGTAGCTCTCAGCTGCTGCTTTCAAATCCCCACCAGTGCTTGACCTATTTAGGTCTTGCCAGTATTGAAATTCATCCATGGGTGTGAGAATACCTATGTGAAAAATGATTTGGTTTAAGTGAATGTGTGGAAAAATATGAGCTGGTAATTCTATTTGAGCACCAGATAACTTTATTTGAACATATTATAGAACAAAAATAACTGAAGCACCAATACTTTTAAAGATTTAATACTACTTTTAAATCATTCAAAATTACAGTCTTAAATAATAATGAAGTAGACTTATATGGCACAAATAAAAGTGGGGCATAAAATTTTACAAAGAATTTAGTATAGTGTGATGATCCTCATTGCAAAGTTACTCAAAAGAAAATATACAAAATTGAAATTGCTTTATTAAGATTAAGTTCCTATCCAAAGAAAAATAATACCTGTGTAAAAATTCAATCTCGTGGGAGAGTTTCTGATCTCCTATCAAGCGCCTCCCCAGCCGGCGGATAGGGGAAAGCCCACCAGATATGGAGGGTACCGGAGAAATAAAATAACTGGGGTGGGCCAAAATCAGCCCTACTGCCTTGTAGAAAGTGGAGGGATCCACAAAGGCTAGGGAGCCAACCCAAATAAAGGCAGTTACCCAGAGAGTTGTGAGGGGCAACCCCCCAGATGGTTGTGCGCAGGGCTTACAGCCATGTAAAAAAAAACATGTTACGAAAGCCAAGCAACTAAATAAAACCTGGAGTGACATCAATGGAAATCGACCTTTGCTTGTAAATGAACGCGAGTTTTGGTTTGCGACTTGGAATGTACTAAGCCTGTTCAACTGAATAAGATATCCATTGCAGCACTGCAGGAAAATCGATGGAAAAATTCAGACATACTAAAAACAAGAGAATACACAGTATTTTATAGTGGTAATAACACCAACACGCTAGAAACAAAATTTGCTGTTAAAAAAGAGGTAGTCAATGCAGTCATAGACTTCAAACCAGATAAAGAAAGATTGTGCACACTATGTATGCGGGGAAAATGTTCAATATAACATTCATAAATGCACATGCTCCCACTGAAGATAAGGAAGATCAGATTAAAGAATCCTTTTATGAGACACTGGAAAAGATCTATGAAGAGGCACCACGACATGATATTAAAATAGTGATAGGAGACTTTAATGCAAAAATTGTTAAGGAAAAGGTATTATTGCCAACTATTGGCAAGGAAAGTCTCCATGATGAATCCAATGACAATGGCATGAGATTGATAGACTTTGCTCTAGGAAAAGGAATTTCAGTGAGCAGCACCAAGTTTCAACACAAGAATATACATAAAGCCAGTTGGAACTCACCAGATGGAGTCACCCACAACCAAATTGACCATGTTCTAATTGATAGGAGACGTGGATCTGATAAAATTGACATAAGAAGTTATCAAGGAGCAGATGCTGAATTCTACCACCTACTTGTATGAGTTAAATACAAGCAGATAATAAGCATAATTCATAATTGTCATAATCAAAGGGAGAAAAAATATGATTACCAAAATCTTTCCAAAGACCCACTAACCGAAAAAGCCTACAAAATTGAAGTAGAAACACAGCTCGAAACATTTCAAGAAGAAGGAAACAAGTAAAACAACATAAATAAACAATGGAATAGGATTAAAAATGTTATGAAAAGGTAGCAGATAAAGAAGTAGAGTTCCAACAAACTACTAAGAGAATTGGCTGGTTTGAATGTGAATGCAGAAAAACTACTGAAGAAAGGAGCAAAGCACCAATGATCATGTTACAAAGAAACACCAGAAAGACAACACAAATACAAAGAGGCCAGACGAGAAGTGACGAAAATGTGCAAAAAGAAAAAGAGGGATTGGGAAAAAGCTAAACTAAAAGAAATAGAAGACTTGTCAAGAGAGAGAACTATCAGAGGAATGTACATGAAGATAACAGATGAAATGAATGGATACCAAGCCAGACCACAAATGTGTGAGAGACAGGATGCAGAATTAATCACAGAAAAGAGTAAAGTATTGGAGAGATGGGCTGAATATTTTGAAGGCATACTGAATACGGACAATGGACAAGATAATGATTACCAACCACCACATGGAGGACCAGACCCTTTTATAAACCCGCCAACATTAGAAGTAGCTATAGAAGTAATCAATCATATGAAAAACAACAAAGCTCCTGGAGAAGATCTTATCACAGCAGATGGAGGACTACACATTCAGATACATAATCTTTTAACTAGAATTTGGCAAGAAGAGAAAATATCAACAGAGTGGGAAACTGCTTTAATAACTCCAATACACAAGAAAGGATCCAAACTTCAGTGCACAAATTACAGAGCAATCTCCCAATTAAACGTTTCCTACAGAATACTGACAAAACTTATAGCCAAAAGACTACATCCATATGCTGAAGAAATATTAGGAGACTACCAATGTGGATTCAGACAAAACAGATCAACGATTGACCAAATTATCACCATCAGATGCATATTAGAGGAATGCTATAAATTATAAATACAACTTCCCAGTGCATCAACTATATATAGATTATAAAATGGCCTATGACAGCGTCAAAAGGAAATTTCTATATGAAACGCTTCAGGAGTTTGGCATACCCAACAAACTGGCAAGAATGATATTTGTCATGCTGAACAATTCAAAAAGCAAAGTTAAGGTCCAAGGAGAATACTCAAGGGAATTTATGATTAGACAAGGACTAAGGCAGGCAGACTCACTGTCTTGTATGCTTTTAAACTTAATGTTAGAGAGAGTTATTAGAATAATAAATATTGACACGCGAGGAGCAATAACTGAATGCTTCCTGAGAGAAACTCAAGAACCAAAAATATTGGCACTTTCTATAGCCAACCCATCCAGTACCTTGCATATGCTGATGACATAGCCCTGCTTGCTAAAAGTACTAAAGACATATCAAAGTCATACATTGAATTAGAAGACGCATCACTGCAAGCAGGACTAGAAGTCTACAACCAAAAAACAAAATACATGACCATAGAAAGAGAAGAAAAATGACTGGTGAAGACATTAAAATTAGGAACCAGGCTTTTGAAAAAGTAAATCAAATCAAATACCTAGGATCACTATTAAATGAAAGGAATGAATTAATTTTAGAAATCAAAGATAGAATATCAGCCAGTAATAGAGCATACTTTAGTAGCCAGAAAATCCTCAAAAACAAAAACATTACAAGGGAAACAAAGAAAACTCGTAAAACGGTCATCAGACCAGCTGTAACATATTCAAGTGAAACTTATACCTTAACAAAAACTGCAGAAAACCTACTTAATACATGGGAGAGGAAAGTTCTCAGGAAAATATATGGACCAACAAAGGATGATTTCGGATGGAGGATAAGAACCAACCATGAACTATACAGTCCATATCAGGATACAACAATAGTTGCAGAAATTAAAAAGGGCAGACTGCGCTGGGCAGGACACCTAGAAAGAATGTCAAATGATAGAGGAGTAAAGAGAGTACACCATCAAAACCCCAGAGGAAAACGGCTCAAGGACCTAGGCTTAGATAGATGGATGATGTAGAGAAAGATCTGCAATATTGGAGAAGAAAGGCGTTGATAAGGCCTGAGTGGAAGGAGGTCGTGAGGCAGGCCCAAGCCCTACATGGGCTGTAGCGCAACAGGGATGGATGGTTGGATGTAAAACATTCAATACTTTAAATTTCAAACAATGAATTCTCCATACATACTTCCAAGATTATCTTCCTCTCCAGATCTGCCCCTGAAACTAGGGTCCCACTTGCGCATGGCTGAACCAAGTCCTGCTTCAAGTTCACTAAGTAGACTCTGGAGCTTGGGGTCAATATTCTTGCTATATTTACCATCATCAAGCAATAAAGGGGCATACACCTTAAAAAATAAATAGCTTCATTGAAATATGATATTGTTTGTAACTCTGAGTAATAAATATGACCAAGTCATTGTAGATGATATCTTATAAAAGAAGAAAACAATTACCACACCATATCTAAAAAAAAATTACCTTTTGAACAGCATGATATAGTGTATTCAGTGGTGAATCTATCATAGAGGAAACAATGATGTTGGTTTGAACATTATCAGGTGTAATTGTTTCTGGGCGAATTTTGAAAAAAACAATAACCCTTTCTTTTGAATCTGTTGTCTCCACCTGAAAAGGAATTAAACACTTTTTAGAACTTTTAAATATATTTTATAAATTTTAAACAAAAGCATTATTTCATACCATTAGGAGAAAAGAAACAATTGATTGAACATTATCAATTTGATTATTAAAAGACTTTGAAAGAGAAGGTTTAAAAAGGTGTTTAAAAATCAGATAACATCAAATAAAAAATAAAGCCTCACCCTGTTTTGGAACTCAATCTTTTTTTCTTTTTTGGGATCAATTTTTCCAGCCAATACCATAATATTGCCATCATCAAGAAAGTTGTTCAGAGATGGGGCATTGAATAAGCTGGTAATGGCATTGTCATTGATCAAAATGCCAAAATAGTTTGCAGCCGTGACCAGGACAAAATCTTTCCTTGAATCTCCAGGCATAGTCAAAAGGTATCTTGTCAACAATTAGATGTTCATCAATTTCTTATGCACTTATGGAATAGAAAATGATTGCTAAATTAATAATGATAATTTAAACCTCTATAATATGGAAATAAATTTGACATTTTAAAAAATGGAAAGAAAAAAGACACACATGTTTTTAAACAATACATGACGATATTTGTAAATTGTAACAAGACAACGAATAAATTTAAATTAATCGTTAACAGCCTTACTTTATAGGTTTCTATTTTTCCACAAATCATGTAAGTGTTTATTGAGTATCAAATAATTTCATGCAAGTTCTTATCAGTATTGTTTTATCAGACAGCCCCGGGCCAATGCATAAATAAAAATAAGATCAAATAGTTTGGGGAGCATCTGTGAGGGGCATTTGGTCCAGTGGCCCATTAATTACCTTGTTTATGTTAAATTATGAAAATCCTGGGGCTTAATCTTTTAACAAATCTGAAAACAACCAAAAAGATTGATAAAATAAAGAAATTTCATGTTTTATGCTAATACTATTAAGAGATGCTTTAAAATGATTTTTTTTTTCATGATTTGTGAAAATTATTTTTAAAATGTGTTTTTGCATTTTTGATAATAAATCCATTAGTCAAAATTTGAGTATCATCGATCTAGTGTTGGTTTCATCCTATGAAAAACATAGCACTATGCAAGGGCTAAAGCTGATAATGTTTATGCCATTGAGAAATGGTTTGAATTTCACAAGAATACTTAACAGGATGCAGTCACCTCAGTCAGAAATTTATCTGTAATGAAACTGACTTCGTCACTCATAACAAAACAAAAAAGTTTGAGCCAAAGCATTTGGCATCATGTTAAATGCATAGAAATCCAAGAAGAGGCTTACATTTAAGACATGGAATGGACCAATAAGAATCGTCAACAGCCGTGAAAATATGTAGCACAAAGAGCCCAGTGGAAGAAATTTTGAAAGATATAAAACCATATCTAAAAACTATAATGCGCGAGAATATTCCAACAAAACTAAAATCAAATAAAATTCAATGCTGGTTCAATTCTAAATTTTAAAAAGCTATGCAAACACAAAGAGAGCTTATTTAAGAAATTTAAGGCTACCAATTTAAAAAGGACACACACAAAATACTTAAAGATTAAACACTTGACACAAAAACTTAGTCGAAAACTCCAAAATGGATACATGAACAATGTAATTTCTAAAGATAACAATAAAAACTTACGGTCCTTTATTAAATCTAAGAAAATGGAAACTACAGGAATAGCAACACTAAAATGCCCAGATAATAAAACCTATAATGATAATGAGACTAAAGCTAATATCCTTAATACATATTTTGCATAATAATTTTTGGCCTCGGGTGACACGGAAATTTTAATAAATTTAAATAAAATGGAAGAATAGGTAACATAGCTGTAGATGAGATAGGTATACATTCACTGCTTAGAAACCTAAAAATAAAAAAAGCTACTGATGAATTGTCTGCAAGGTTATTAAAAGAAATAAGCAATGAACTGTCCCCAATCCTTGTAGTTCTTTTTCAAGCCTCTCTAAACCAGGGTAAAGTAACCCAGGATTGGAAATTAGCAAACATTACTCCCCTCTTTAAGACAGGTGATAAATCAGATCCTGGTAATTAGATATCTGTATCACTTACTAGTATCACCTGCAAATTACTAGAACACATAATATATAGAATAATAATTAACCACCTAGACAAATATAATGCCCTATGCCCACATGAGCACGGCTTTACGAAGAACAGATCATGTGAAACACAATTACTAGGTTTAATAGATGATCTGTCAAAAGACTTAGACAATAATGATCTAATAGATACAATATTACTTGACTTCTCAAAAGCATTTGACAAAGTTCACCATCTTAGTTTAATAAAAAAAAATCTATAACATTGGAATCTCAGGACCCTTACATCACTGGATCCAAGACTTCCTTTTAGGTAGGGAGCAAACTGTAATAATTAATAGATCTAAATCTGCACAAATAAAGGTTAACTCAGGAGTTCCACAAGGAACTGTGCTAGGTCCCTTACTCTTTCTAATTTATATAAATGATTTACCCAACAACATCTCAACAGGAACAAAAAAGTTAGGTTATTTGTAGGGCTGTTATCGATTAATTTAAAATTAATCGTGAACTTTTGAAAAATTACAGAATAATTAATAGGTAATTTTGATTAATGCTAAATATAAGATGTATGACGTCATTAAACTGAAAATTTCAAAGGAAATAACAAAAACAGACAATTCACTTTTTTTTTTAGTTAGTTATAAGTAGTTCAATTTAATGTCAATGAATTTGAGTTTCATTATTGTTAATTAAGTAAAAACAATGTTTAATTGTAGATGTCATTTTCCTTATAAAACAGCTTATTTGAAAGTTTATACTTTAAAAATCTTTTTTTTAAATGGAGAAGTTTGTATGTAAAAAAGCAACTATTTTTAATTATTAATAATTGATTATTTATTGATTAAGCGATGCACTGATGACATAATGTTTTATAATTTTAATCTCTATTTAATTGATTAAAATAATTTTAATCGATAAAATTTTTTACTGATTAATTGAGAAATTAATAGATAATTTCCGCAGCCCTAGTTATTTATATAATCTATAGAACAATTCAATCAGAACAAGATAGCAAAATTTTACACAAGGACTTGGATGAATTGATAAGATGGGAAGCTAACTGGAGTATGTCTTTCCACCCAGAAAATTGTCAACTGTTAAGACTAAAAAAGAAAAAGAAGCAAATAAATTCAAAACATCTCATTCATTTCATGGAGAAGAACTAACCCAAACTAGAGATGCAAAAAAGGAGTAATAATAAATGAGAAACTATCATGGAATCCCCATGTTAATGAAGTTATTAAAAAATATAACAAACCTTAGGCTTTATAAAAAAGGAACTTTTACAAATGACAAATGTAATAGAGATATAAAACTAAAATGTTACCTCACATTGGTGAGATATGTTACCTCACATTGGTGAGACCTATACTAGAATATGCATCTTCTGTAAGGGACCCATCCACCAAAGAAAACATTGATAAACTAGAACAAACTCAAAAAAGAGATGCAAGATTCATTACTGGAGATAATTAAAAACTGACAAGAATAACACCATTTGTTAAATCATTAAACCTTGAAACACTAGAGCATAGAAGAGCCAAGATTAAAGTAGTAATTATACATAATTAATTGATTAAAGCAATTAATTTTAATTTGGAAATACACTAAAAGATAACTTAATACAGCCCTCAGATAGACATAAGGATAAAAACACCTTTCTTATTCCATATGCAAGAAAAAACACATACACGTTTTTTTTCTTCCCGTCCAGAATTCGGGCGTGGAAACCATGAAAACCAACACTTTATCAACATTTAAAACTAATAAAAATGCAGGACTAGTCACAAACATAGGTAAGCGTACGATGCAATTATTTTCAGTATAGAAGGAGGATCTGTAACAGATAAGATAATATATACCTTCCACTAAATGGGGCTTATTACCCCCATTTCGGTTAAGTTTCATTAATTGATATTTCTAACTTTTTAGTGTATTTTTCCTATATTGCTTCATAATTATGTTGAATAAATTTTTTCCCTTAGAGCAATATGGATGGCCTATATCTCAATATCATTTAGTTCTTTGTAGCATGGTGGTCACAGGGCATGCACGCTCAGCTGGTGTACCGATGGTCACAGGTTTGAATCCATATGAAGACAAAGATTTGTTCTGGGAGACGTCCCTGAGTCCACCCAGCTCCGAATGGGTACCTAACATTTGTTAGGGGAATAAAGGTGGCTGGGTAATGCGTGGAACCCACATAGCCGTGGCCTGTGAATGCTGCATCACTTGCCGGCATAGTCTGTGGACGCAATAATCTTCTCTATAGACTATAGAAGAAACGTCTGTATTATAGATAAGACAATGTAATAGCATTTATTGATTTCAAAAGAAACAAAACATGTTGAAAACCTGGGGCTTATTAGCCCTCTTTACTCAGCTATATTTTTACTATATAATATTAAATATTATTATTAATATACTATATAATTTATAAACTAATTAGTCCTGTACTACTACTAACTAGACTACTACTTTTAAAAGGAAAAGTGCAATTAAGTTAAGAATAAGTCCAATATGAGTAATTTAATTAGTACTACTCCCCTAGTACTAATAATAGTAGTTAGTGTTAGTATGTGGTCTCAGATAAAGTCTGTACAGTAGTGTACACTGTAACAGTGTCACTGTATAAAGTAGGCCTACTAACAATAAGTATGAGTCTACTACTTCTACTTCTACTGACTACTGTAGGCTACACTGTAGACTTTGACTATAATCTTCAGTTCAGAAGGATAGTATGATTATAATAGTAATAGTTATAGACTTTAGAATAGCCTTCAATAGGCTCACTCAATAGTCAATAGTATAGTGACAACAGCCTCAATAGGCAATAGAGAATGAAATAGAACTACCTAAAATTCAAATAATAGCTGACAATTTAACCCTTAAATGCATAGTGTTGCAGAAATGCAACAAACTAATTAACCGCGATAAAAACTTTGCTAAAATTAAATTTGAACCAACGCATAGTGTTACAGTATTGCTATATACTGTATTTTGCGCATGCTCACTGGACCTAAATTTTTGAACCCAGCGCATTAGAGAGCTTTGACTTTGTTGAACACAGTTTGTTTACATTCCATTTTTATGCTGCACCTCTAGTGATCTTCTAAGTGCATAAAACGATTTCCAACATACAAAAAATTATTTGTGTATTCCATAAGGTTAGTATTGAAATTAGAAATACTTGTTATAAGTTGTGTGTTTATAGTTAGCAAATTAAAAAAACCGTATGTTGCACAACTGCAACATCATGCATCCTGTCCTTCTTATAATGTTGTTATTATTATTATTAGTAGAAGTGTCATGTTTGAAGTATTCTGTGTATCTAATGTATAATTGTTTGAAAAACTATTTGTATACTATACTGTACTATACTTATATATATATATATAAAAATCAAAGTATGTCTGTATGTGTGTGTGTGTGCTTGTCCATTGTAACTGACTAAACTATTCATCCGATCGTCATGAAAATTTTTAAGACTGTTGAATACCCTCACGGAATGGTAACTGGCTACTTTTTTTTCTCAATCTAACACTAAAGGGGCGCCGGGGGCCCTAAATGTGAATTTTTGCTTATATGAGCTATATAAAAAATAATTTAATCGCTAACTACTTGCTATATTGATTGATCTTAACCAAATTTTGCAATTAAATTCTTGATAGCCATTATGAAAATACCATAGTGCACTAAACTCCTAATGGCAACTCCTTCGAGGCTGGGGGCCCAAAATAGTGTTTTCTTAAACGTTTACGATTTTTTAAACTATTCAATTATTAAAGGTCTTGACAAATAATGATAAATGTATCCATTATTATCCATCTTAAAATAAACAGTTGTTTTGAGCTTTATATCTTGCCCTGAATGGGCCCCTGGGGCCCTTAATGTAGTTTTTTGCCTATATAAGCTATATAAAAATTATTTTAAGTGATAGCTACTTGCTACATTGATGGATCTTAACCAAACTTTGTATATAAATACTTGATAGTCAATATTAAAATATTATAGGGCACTAAACTCCTAATGGCAACTTCTTCAGGGTTGGGGGCCCAAAATACCAGTTTTAGTAAACATTTAAGATTTTATCCCTCAATTTAATTATTAAAGTTCTTAACAAATAATGATAAATGTATCTATTATTATCCATATTGAAATGAACAGGTGTTTTGAACTTTATATCTTGCCTTGAATGGGCCCCTGGGGCCCTTAATCTCATTTTTTTTCTAATATGAGCTATATAAAAATTAGTTTATGTGTTAGTTACTGAGTAAATGAACGGATCTTAACCAAACTTTGTATACAAAAGCTCTGTATCCCATATTAACATAATAAAGGGCAATGAACTTCTAATGTCCATTTCATCAGGTCCGGGGGGCCCCAAATGTCTTTTTCGTAAATTTTAAAGATATTTTTCCCATTCATTTTTTAACAATCTCGATAAATATATTCATAATGAAACGAAATAAAAATGAACAGATTTTTAAAATTGACATCTTGCACTGAATGTGGCCGGGGGCCCCTAAATATGTTTTTCCTTCTATATCTATCTCTATATTGTGTGAGTGTATGTCCTTTAAAGCTGACTAAAACATGTATCCCATCGTCATGAAAATTTTTGAGACCGATGAGTACCCTTCCAGAATGGTAACTGGCTACTTTTTTCCTCCATTTAACACTAAAAGGGCGCCGGGGGCCGATAATGTCTTTTTTTTGTTGCTAATATGAGCTATATAAAAATTAGTTTAAGCGCTAACTCCTTGCTATATTGATGGATCTTAATCAAATTTTGCAATTACATTCTTGATAGCCAATATTAAAATACCATAGAGCACTTAACCCCTAATGGCAGCCCCATCGGTGCTGGGGCCAAAAATACCTGTTTTTGTAACCGTTTGACATTTTATGTCCCAATTTAATTATTAAAGGTCTTGACAAATAATGACACACTTATCCCTTATTATCCATATTCAAATAAACAGAATATTTGAAATTGACATCTTACCTTGAATGGGCCCAGGGGCCCTTAATATAGTTTTTTTTCTTTTATAAGCAATATAAAAATTAATTTATGCATTACCTACGGAGTAAATGAGTGGATCTTAACCAAACTTTGTATACAAAACTTGGTAGCCCATATTAAATTACTTAAATGCAATTAACTTCTAATTGTAAATGTTTAAGATATTTTTTCCATTCACTTTTTAACGATCTCGGGAAATATATCCATGATGTGAAACTGAATTAAAATGAAAAGATTTTTGGACTTAACATATGGCACCGAATATGGCTGAGGGCCCCTAAATATGCTTTTACCATATATCTATATATATGTATATATGAATGCGCATCCGGGCAAAACAGTGACTGTGTCAAAACAGCGACTGTCAAAAGAGCGACTGCATCAAAACAGCGACTGTATCAAAATAGCGACTTTTTTCTTTTGCTTGTGATAATGCAGGTTTTTTGTAGAGAAGGGACTATATAAAACAAATTGTTTTTTTTATATATTTCATTAATTGATTTTGATTTTACGTTGAAAAGCGTAAAACCACTGGAAAAAAATATTTAAAAAAAAAAAGATAAATGTGGTCCTTTCTAATTATGCTTGGCATGGGAGTGGAGGGAAGATTGACTTTTATGTCATAGTGTAATGTATACCTAAGGTTGTGGCAAGTGTTACTGGAAAGGTAAATAATGGAATGAGAAGCAGAATGAATTTAGGTACCTTTACAAAGGACTATCTGACAACGTGACATTTTAATTGTCCTATTACATCGCCCCTTTGATCAGGGTGGAGAGATCAATTGAAGTCGAGATCAGCCACTGTTCGTTTGCTGGCCCATGTTACATCAGGACATGTTACGAGGGCTAGACTAAGCGACGACCACAGGTCAACTTTTGCTGGTGAGATTTATGGGAAATGCAAATAAAATGACTGGGGGTAGAGTGAATCTACGTACCTTTACCTGACCTCGTGACCTTTTTATTGTCCGATTACATCGGATCGGGTGTGCTTAGCTGGACGTTGACAAGGATACCAGGTATATAGGCATGCTCGCAAACAACAGGCTGTTGATGATGTTCTTTTTATTAAATCATATATACATTATGTAGCTAAGACAAATTAAATGATATTAATTCTTTGTTAATATAATTTCAATTTCCCTGAGCGAGTTTTTTTGTATTTGAATCAATGAGTGTATACGTAGCCTAAGTGAATTGATTTAAATTTTATTTTTAACAAAACTTTTAATTTCAATAAATACTTTATCAAAATGAGATAAATGTCCCATAATTTAAGTAACCTTCATCTTTTCTATTCTGTTTTAAATCTTCCTTTTAATTCATTTATATATTATGGAGCTAAGACAAATTAAATGTTATTTTTAATTCTTTGTTGATACAATTTTACTTCCCTTACCAGCTGTTTGTTTATGAATAAGTGCATATGTATTCAGCATAAGCTAATCTACGCCATTAATTGTTTTAAAATTTTATTGAAATCAAAATTTATAATTTTCATTAAATACTTCATCAAAATGTTGCTATTTTTTAGGTTTTATTTTTTTTCTATGCATTTATGTAGTTTTTTCATTTGGGTCCTTGGATAAGTTTAGACAATGAAAAGGGGTCTATGTGTCAAAAAGTTTAGAACCACTGTGTTAGGTTTACGGTTGGACCAAACTAGCTTTGCNTCCCTCAGAAGTGGTTAGCCTCTACGCGGCCTGGGGGATGAGTAAGGAAGCAGAAGTGGCTGCGACCTGAAACTAATAACCACGGCGCCATCGCCAAACACAAGCACCGGCTCCTATCGTAATAACGTTAGGACGGGCTAGACCTCACCGCGAGGTCCGGTGCGGGGTACAGGAGCAGGCCTATACCCAACATTGCCCGGCTAGGAATGCCGAAGACCGGAAGACTCTCTGGGCAAGGGGCGAAACGCATACGAATCGCCCTCAATGAGTTGAAGATTTCTGCCTACTCCCTCTCTTAAATAATGGTTCTATTTTCGAAAAAAGCAGGTCTTGGAATGGACCTTATAAACCCCCAAGTTCCGGCTAATGGTGGTATGCTGGCTGGGGAAGATACCACCCCTCTGGGCGTGGTGACGCACGACAGGCCATGTCCCATCGGTCAACCGGCGACTGACCGTATTGGTAAGGGCGCGAAGGGCCGTCCAGAACAAGCCCTGGTAGTTTTGCAATTGAATGTCTGTGGTATTAGGCAAAAGGCGCACGAAGTAACTAAACTACTCCACGAAAGGAATGTGGACGTAGCATTATTCCAAGAAACGCTTCTAAAGGGTAAGCCGTTTCACATAACTGGTTACTCGCTATACCATTGCAGGTGCGACCGGCGATGCCGGGGCCTTGCCACAGCGGTCCGGAATGATGTAACGGTGGAGCTGCTTAAAGTCAAGTGCTACAGCAACACAGATACCTTAACTGTAAGGGTATTCAAAGGCGACGTTGGCTTTACGATAACTAATGTCTATAATACGCCCAGGAACCCAATGCCGCTTCCAATTGGGGAAGACGTCACGCTAAGTCGTACGATAATAGCAGGAGACTTCAATGCACAGTCTCCCGACTGGGGCTACACCGAGCGGAATGCGTCAGGCCGATATATTGAGGATATCTGTATTGGTACGAACCTGATCAGATTGCAAAACGAGCACAGCGAGCCGACGCTGCTGCACACGGGACACAGCACGGAGTCCCGCCCAGATCTAACGCTAATCTCAGCGGACCTAGAGTCCAGGCATAGACTGGAAGTACTGAAAGAGGTTGGAAGCGACCACCTCCCAATACTGATTAAGTTTGTTCTTGGTACGGATAAACCTCGATTTGATAGAAGGCATTGGCAGCTCCGCAAGGCCAATTGGCGGAGATACGAGGCCGAGAGCGAGACCAAGCTCGCTCTGCTGGACGTTGCAGGAGGCAACGTGGATGAAACCTACGAGAAGTTTATTGACACAATCCTCGGGATTGCGAGACGGACGATCCCGAGGACAAACGGGAAACAGAAATTCAGGCCCTACTGGGACAGGAGCCTGAACGATTTGGTAAAACGAAGAGCGAAAGCACGGAAAAAGGCTGCCAAGCTGAAGACGCCCGAAGCTCGTAGGGCGTACAACAGACTGACGGCCGAAGTCCGCGCTGCTGTCGAAAAGGCGAAGAAGGCCAAATGGGTCAATACGTGCGAAAAACTCGACCTAGCAGATGGTAGAAAAGTTTGGCGGCTAATCGATGCATTGTCTGGTGCGGGCAAAGCTAAAAACCCCAACCCTTTGACGACGACAAAGGGCCAACGAGCAAGTGAAACAAAGCGCGCACGGGCGCTGAACAAGCACTTTGCACAGGTGAATAAAAAAGGCGCCAGATCGGACTTTAGCCAAACTATCGACCAAATGCGAAAAGAGGGCTCCAGGAGACAAAGCAGGGGCCCCCAACTCGAGGTTTTCGAAGCACCGTTCACGATGACAGAGTTGCGAACCGCACTCAACAAATGCGAAACTGGTAAAGCACCAGGGCCAGACAAGGTTCACACTGAAATGCTCAAGCATCTGGGCACGACAGGCCGAATAAAACTATTGAGTTTTATAAATCGAACCTGGACTACAGGCACACTGCCGAAGCTGTGGAAAAAGGCCATAATTACCCCAATACGTAAGGAAGGGAAGCCCGGCGAACACCTGTCCAGCTACCGGCCCATTTCCCTCACGTCGTGTGTGGGAAAGGTAGCAGAACGGTTAGTGAACGCACGGCTTTATTGGTACCTCGAGAAAACCAAAAGCATTCCGAATGCTCAGGGTGGGTTCCGCAAGGGACGCAACCCGATGGACCAAGCACTACGCTTAATTCAGACCATGACAAACGAACTCCAGATGAAGAACCACACAGTTGCGGTGTTCTTCGATCTAAAGCAAGCATACGACAAGGTGTGGCGTGGAGGGCTCTTATACAAATTACAGCAGTTAGGTGTCACTGCTAAAATGTACGGCTGGGTAAAATCGTTCCTCACGGACAGAACGATCAAGACACGGCTTGGTGAAGCGCTATCCAGCGAGGCACGACTGGAAGATGGGCTCCCCCAGGGCTCAGCGCTTAGCTGTACATTGTTCTTAGCCTACGTCCACGATCTACAAGGCATACTCAAATCCCAGAATGCCATGTTTGCCGACGATCTGGTTATATGGAGTTCGGGAAAGGACGTCGCAACACTGCAGAACCGGCTGCAGCATGATCTGAACCGTATCGAAAATTACGCCAGCCGATGGCGCCTAGAGGTAAATACGGAAAAAACGGTCCATTCCATTTTCACTAATGGACGGAATGCTCTGAAGCATGAGGTGGTGCTTCAGATCTGCGGGAAGAGGCTAAATTGGGACCGGACACCAACGTACTTGGGTATAAAGCTGGACCAGAAACTCCAGATGCATAATCATGTACGTGAATTATGCGCCAAAACCACAGCTAAATTGTCCCTGGTGAAGAAACTGGCTAGCACGAGTTGGGGCGCGGACGCAAGACTACTAAGAGCTCTCTATCTTGGTAGCGTGAGAAGTGCTATTGATTACAGCCTCCCGGTCCAGGCCTTTGCGAGCCGTACGGCTCTAGAGGGTTTGGACCGAATACAGAACCAAGCTCTACGGTTCGTATGTGGGGCGTTACGTACCACACCCACCGCCGCGGTAGAAATAATGTCAAACGTAGAACCCCTGGCGATAAGGCGGGAAAAGGCAATCATGACTACGGTGGAGCGATACCGTAGGTTGGAGCATGACGAACCCTGCTACCAACTGCAAGACCGATGGGTTAAGAGGACAAGACTGAAGAGACCCTCCTTTATGGACGCGGTCCACGAACTTGAAGAATCAGTCCCCCTACCCAAGCTCAGGGAACGAATGAAACTGGTCTCTGCTCGAGGACCACATGAAAGCCTTGACCCGCCTGATATACGTCTGACACTGGCAAATGCCGCGGTGACACGGGCCAGTCCCGTCGAGCTCCTGCGAGACGAGACTCTGCGCACAATCGAGGCCTATGGAGACAGCGTGGTAAAAGTCTTCACGGACGGCTCACGTTTAAGAGATGGCAAAAGTGGATACGGTGTGCTAATTCAATACCCCCAACCAGGGCCGGACAGCGTAGAGCTGTCGGGGCCGTGTGGATCTACGAACAGTAGTCACGAAGCCGAACTGGACGCGATCCACAGGGGTTTGAAGGAAGTACGCCGTCGTCTAGCTAAGAGAAAGAATTTCCCGACTGTCGTGGTCTTCACCGATTCTCGGTTTTCGCTCGAAACCTTGAGTCGAAGCTCTCTGGAGGCCAAGATAGTAAGTGCCATTCTGGATACAGTAGGTGACATCCTGGCACGTGGCGGCAAAGTAGTCCTACAGTTCATGGCCGGACACTGCGGCACGGCCCAATCAGACAGGGTCGACGCACTGGCCAGGGCAGGCGCAGCCCAGCCCCAACCCGATAAGCCCTTGACCCAACTGGGGGTCAAGTCGTGGCTAAAAGACCATTTCCGAGAGAAATGGCTTGAGGGCTGGAAGAATGGGAATACGGCCAGAAAGGTATACCAGAAACTGCCGCGACCGAGCAAAAGCGATGCCTGGTGGAAACTTGATCGTAGTAGTCAGTCTCTCATAACTAGGATGAGAACTGACCATTGTCCCATACGAAGCTACCTATACAAGTTTGACACTAGAAGGGAACTGGCCTGTAGGTTGTGTGGCTACCCGGAGGAGACGGTGACCCATGTGCTAGAGAGTTGCCCCGAGTTGGACGGGGCTTTATTTGGTGAAGTTGCAACACCTGCAGAGGACTACCTCTACGGCGATGCCCGAATGTTGAGGCTCGCCTGCGAAAAATTGAACCGGGTTTTAAGAGCCTAACGGCTCAACCCAACAGAGAATGAACATTCATACAGTCGCTGTTTTGAAGTCGCTGTTTTGACATAGTCGCTGTTTTGAAGTCGCTGTTTTGAACCCGTGCCATTTATAATCTCTTCAACGTTTCATAAGTCTACCTACTCGGAAAATTGGAGAATTGTTGATTTTCAATTTTTATAAATCCCATATAATGAAAAAATTGTTTTTGGGGCCCCAGCCCCCATAAAAGAGAATTGTAATATTCTCTTTTGCCAATTATCGTCGGAAGCGTGTACTCAATACATTCCCAAAGTTTCTTGCTTCTACCTACACGGGAAATAGAAGAATAATTGATTTTCAATTAGTATATAGCTTATATAAGGGAAAAAAACGTTTTTGGGGCCCCGGCCCCCATGAGTGTGAACTTCAAAAGTCTTTTTCGCCAATATTCGTTGTGAGAGGGTACTCAACAACTTCCCAAAGTTTCATGCTTCTACCTGTACTGGAAATATGAGAATTAGTGATTTTCAATTTTTATATAGCTCATTTAGGAAAAAAACATTTTTGGGGCCCCGGCGCCCATGAGTTGCAAATTTAACTTTTTTCCCTCCAATTATCGTCGGGAGCACTTACTTAAAAAATTTCCAAACTTCCCTGCTTCTATTTACACGGGAAATATGAAATTTGATGATTTTCAATTTTTATAGAGCTCAAATAAGAAAAAAAATGTTTTTGGGCCCCCGGCCCCACATGAGCGAGATTTTTAAAATTCTTTTTCGCCAATTTTCGTCGTGAGAGAGTAACCAACAACTTCCCAAAGTTTCATGCTTCTACCTACACGGGAAGTTGGAGAATTAGTGATGAATGAGTGAGTGAGTGAGTCAGTCAGTCAGTCAGTGAGGGCTTTCCCTTTTATTAGTATAGATAAGTTTTCCAATACGTGACGTGGTGGAGTGGCATGCGCGCTTGGCTAACGTATCGATTGTCAAGAGTTCAAATCTCAGTGAAGGCCAGGTATTTCTTCCTATGTCCATCCAGCTTTGAATGGGTACCCAACGTTAGTTAGCGAAACAAAGGCAGCTGAGAATAGCGTCGAACCATTTAAGCCGTTGCCTGTGAACGCTGCATCACCGGCATGGTCTGTGGACGCAATAATCTTCTGCATAGAAGAAGCGTCTGTACAGATAAAACACGTGCCATACTAGTAACATTTAAAACAAAATAACACAATATATTAATAAGTACAAACAAAAAGAGGGATGTAAAGAAAAAAATTATTAGTATTATGAGTAAAATTTTAATCGCAAACATACATTTAATAAATTAAGTTTTGTTACCCGCTTGTAATGCGTTAAATAATAGGACAAAAAGTAACTTTTTTATTTACAAGACACTTCCAATGCGATGTTACACAGTATATATGTCAACATTCTTAATTTAAAAAAAATACATATAGTTGTCACCCTTACATGGCCGTGCTTCTAATGCCGTGACACATATGGTCACGCCATATTAAAATATGTTCTAACAAATCACAGTTTAAATGTCCGCTAAAACAAAGTAAAAGGGTTTTTAAAAAAAATAACTTAAAATGAATATCATATTGATAAGTATTTTGGCTCTCATATTATTTCAATGATATTCTCAGACTTAATTTTATGATGTGATGTAAATGGTCATTATTTTGTGCACATTGTTTATTTTACACACATACCATTATTATTTCTAAATGGATATAGAATTTTTGTATGAGATGGGAGGACGATATCACAGAGTGGACCGGCCTGCCATTTAGCGACTCCCAGAAGGCAGCACAGGACTGGGACACATGGCACGAGATAGTGTTCAGTTCACAATAGGTGCCCCAACGACGGGTTAAGGGACAGTTCTAGTTCAAGCTAAAGTATAGTTTAAAAATCTATCACTCTATAATTTACATTTGAAAGAAAAAAAACTTTAAGGAATAGTGGTTCCTCTTGCTGTCTTAAAAAAAATAGTTTCAAATGTACAATGTTTAACATTAACTTAACAACTTAAAATAGTTAGTATTGAAAACGTCTTTTTTAAGTTCTATACAAAAAGATAGCGAATATACAATCCACAGGTTTGCATATAACTAAGTTATAAATAATATAAAAGCCCAGGTCACTCACTCACTGTGGAACGCTGAGGAACGATGTACAACAGTTTACAGCAGTTTGTTGAAAAATCGTGTGGTGATTAGCGCTGTAAAAATATTTAAAATGACGTCATTGTTTGGTGTGCATCGGTGCGCAAAATACAACCCCTATTATTAAATACTTTGCGTACATTTCAGATAGTTTAATATTTCGTATTTATCAAAAAAGGACAAGTTAGTTGGGGTTTTGAAAAAGGTTGGCGCCGTAGGCGCCCTAAAAAAAGTGGGCGCCGCAGGCGCCACGGCGCCCCGGCACAATCTAGTAACTAAATAAGGATGTAAGCATTTGAATATTAATGGTGAGAGATATGTTCATTCGGCTTATTTGTAGCCAATAGATGTGTTTAAAAAAATATAAATAAAGAAATCGAGTTCACCAAAGCCACGCATTATAATATTATTATAGGTAGTTGGGTATGTTGTTTAAATTACCATTAGAAATTATTGTTTTCAGCCACTGAAAATAGCTTTTAAAAATCACACAACTTTGTAAAGGTGCAATAGTAGTGAGAAATAATAATATTTCATAGGTTGTGCTGTATTTGTCCTTATATAATGTTAATCACTGGCAAGATATCGGTGTCAACCCACCACAGTACCTTGCCTATCTGTTATAGTGTTTTTTTAAAATATACAAGTACATGATACTTCACTCGTAGAGCTGTGAGTATCACAGAGTGTCACCTGTCTGTCAAATCTGTCATAGTGCATTGTCTACCTGTCAAAGTTCATCACCTGCCTGTCATTTCTGTCATAGTAAATTGTCTACCTGTCAAAGTTTATCACCTGCCTGTCGTTTCTGTCATAGTACATTGTCTACATGTCAAAGTACACCACCTGCCTGTCATTTCTGTCATATTACATCTTCTACATGTCACAGTACATCACATACCTGTCATTTCTGTCACAGTACATCTTCTACATGTCACAGTACATCACATACCTGTCATTTCTGTCATACTACATCTTCTACATGTCACAGTACGTCACATGCCTGTCATTTATGTCATAATACATCTTCTACAGGCAGTGGCGTAGCTAGGACTTTTGCCGCCTGGGGCGGTCTCCAAGTTGCCGCCCTTTTTTAGAGGCCATCCATTAATGACGTCACGCCCCGGGCGGGGAATTGCCGCATTATGACGAGAGGGAATGTTCAATAAATTTGACGTCACAAAAACGTGCAACTTAAATAAAAATTACACTTAAATATTTGATTAATGACACTTTATTTAATGACGTTTTACATGGCTTCACGTGTGTTACAATATTATAGTGCAGCCTTACACTAAAAACAAATTCAAATGACAAAAAATTAATTTTAAACATGCTCATTTTCAAATAGAAAATACGGTTTTATTGGGGGGGGGGGGGNTGACCCCTTATTAAGTCAATCATACGATGGGTTTTTATGAATTAAATAAACATGAATAAATAATTGTAATTGAAGCGAAAAATGGTGGGAAACATTTTATCATTGCATACCATTATTACCATACTTATATAAGCATAATAAAAGAGGCCGCATAAAAATAAAATAAACACACTTATAAAAATACAATATACTTTTTTAAAGGCCAAAATATAGCAACTAAGGTCGCAGATCCATCCCCCCCCCCCAAACGAGGCAACTCATTCCAAAAAAAATTACCAAATCAATATGCTTTTATTTTGTATTGATAGATAAATTATTTTTTTTACAAAGAAATTGTATAAATTAGTATATAAACATATTTATACATTTACTTTACTAACTTTCATAGAATAAAATCGTGTTTTCTGCTATCGAATTTTCAAATTATTTGTAATATCTTGTTCAATGGTCTTGTCATAAAACAAATTATTTGCACATTACTTCAATTGTATAGGCGTAACATTTTATTTTAAAAAAAAGTATTTTAAATTGTGCTACTTTAATGCAATAAAAACGAAATAATTTTAAATTTTAATAATTCCCTTACAATACCGTTGTGAAAACTGAAACAGTAACATAAGTTACTACTTGCAAGTAAAAATGTGGAAACTTTATGCAAAAATTGACGTGGCGATATTAATAGGACATATTTTTCTGCACAGCGGTGAAGTGTTTTTGTGTATTGTTTTCATATATCTGTTACGTATACCGATTGATTTTCCAAACAAACCATTTTTTGAGCGATCTCAAATTTTTGTACGAGTTTGCGCTAGTTTTAAAAACCAATATGTAATCTAACAAATGTTGTGCGACCCGTTAGTTAAGACTCAATATTATTTATATTTTTTTTTCACCTTGGATTTATCCCTTCAAAAAATTAAAGGGCGGTAGTCGGAAATGTCTGTACTTTTTAACTGCCCTCAAACGCCGCCCTCAAAATGTGTGCCGCCTGGGGCGGACCGCCCCCACCGCCCCCCTCTAGCTACGCCACTGTCTACAGGTCACAGTACATCACATACCTGTCATTTCTGTCATACTACATCTTCTACATGTCACAGTACGTAACATGCCTGTCATTTATGTCATAATACATCTTCTACAGGTCACAGTGCATCACATGCCTGTCATTTATGTCATAGTAATTCTCTATGTGTCATAATCTGCATGTCGCTCTGCTCACCTCAGGTACACGTGATACAACTCTTAACCATTTTACAGCAGCTTTAACTCGAGGAATAGATACCAGAATTAAACGACTATGAAACTATTCTCTTTCAAAATTTAATTTATTTGATCAAATATTGTTATAACCAGGAATGAAGGAATGTTTTAAACTGTTCCCGGTGTAAGGATCAAAAGTTAAAACCAGTCACCAGCCACCAGTCACCAGTCACCTCCCTTGAATTACTAATCTGAAGGCTTTCATACTCTCATCATTGCACTTCATACTGTAGCCCAAATACGATGGTAACACAGAGTGACACAATCGTAACACTGAGTGACACGATGGTAACACTGAGTGACACGACCGTAACACTGAGCTACACGATGGTAACACTGAGTGACACGATTTTCCCACTGAGTGACACGATGGTAACACTGAGTGACACGATGGTAACACCGAGTGACACGACCGTAACACTGAGCTACACGATGGTAACACTGAGTGACACGATTTTCCCACTGAGTGACACGATTTTCCCACTGAGTGACACGATGGTAACACTGAGTGACACGATGGTAACACTGAGTGACACGACCGTAACACCGAGTGACACGATGGTAACACTGAGTGACACGACCGTAACCCTGAGCTACACGATGGTAACACCGAGTGAAACGATTTTCCCACTGAGTGACACGATGGTAACACTGAGTGACACGATGGTAGCACTGAGTGACACGATGGTAACACTGAGTGACACGATGGTAACACTGAGTGACACGATGGTAACACTGAGTGACACGATGGTAACACTGAGTGACACGATGTAACACTGAGTGACACGATGGTAACACTGAGTGACACGATGGTAACACTGAGTGACACAATCGTAACACAATATATTGATAGGTTTGCGTTGGTATCACTTTGAGAGGCGGGCGTTTTAAAGAATAGATAATTTAAGGGCTTTTTGATAGCTTTCTGTCATTTTGATTTATTCCGTTTGGTCAAGTCAATATATTCTGTTCTGTCAGTTGAGAGTATTAGCTTCTGTCACTTCAATGTATTCTATTCTATCACTTCAATGTATTCCGTTCTGTGAATTCAATTTATTTCGTTCTGTCACTTAAATGTATTCCGTTCTGTCACTTCAATGTATTCCGTTCTGTCACTTCAATGTATTCCGTTCTGTCACTTTAATGTATTCCGTTCTGTCACTTCAATGTATTCCGTTCTGTCACTTCAATGTTTCAGATTTTGTCCTTCCCCTGTTAAATGAAATCAAACGTCTAAAGCTAAAATACATTTCAACACAGCTGCAATGTGTAGTGCGCAATATTTTGAGTTGAGTTTTCAATTTTTAAACATCGCTTGACTTTACTTCAATGATCATGACGTCACATGCCACGGATAATGTCATCAGATGACATGGATGTAGTCATTGGCAGCGTTGCTTCTGTCAACACGACCTGAAAGTGAAACATGAAATGTCATCGTGTTAGTTTTTGTCACCTAGTCAATCGCTTTTTGAACACAACTTTCAGATCAAGTTTGGAATACAACATTCAGATCGAGTTTGGAATACAACATTCAGATCGAGTTTGGAATACAACATTCAGATCGAGTTTGGAATACAACATTCAGATCGAGTTTGGAACAGAACATTCAGATCGAGTTTGGAACACAACATTCAGATCAAGTTTGGAATACAACATTCAGATCAAGTTTGGAACACGACATTTTAATTTGATTAGAACATGACATCCACATAAATATTGATTCCTTACATCGAAATTCATGTCTACGTTTCATCATACAAAATAAAGTAATAGTGACTTATTTCAGCCAGCTTTTTTTGTTATATTAATGCCTGTCGCAATCTCTTTTCCCACAACTTCCCACACAAGTTTTCCAGTGTTTATAAAGACAAGTGATTATGCTTCCGTTTGTGGCAATTTTTATGTTAAAAACTTGCCAATTTTATTGAACAATAGATATTCATTGAATAACATAGACGACGAAAAGAGCAAGAAAACAAAATGGAGGACAATGAGATGGGGATACGAGTGAGGTAAAAAGACAACAGCGAGGTAGAAGGGGGAAAAGTATGATAGAGGCACAGCTTAATGAGACAAAAGGGGACATTGATGAGATAGCATGCGCAGCGAGAATGAAAGGGAAAAAGTATTTAGCAATGGGATTTTTGGGAGGAAGACGAAAGATTAAAAACACACCCAAACCAAGCAGACAAACAATACAAACAAACAATACAACAAAATAAAGCAACCAAAAATGCAACTAAACAATACAACTAAACAATACAACCAAACAACACAAACAAACAATAAAAACAAACAATACAACCTAACAATACAAAAAACAATACAACCTAACAATACAACCTAACAATACAACCTAACAATACAATCTAACAATACAACCAAACAATACTAACAAACAATACAAACAATAGAACTAAACAATACAAACAAACAATACAACTAAACAATATAACCTAACAATATAACCTAACAATACAACCTAACAATACAACCTAACCATACAATCTAATAATACAACCTAACAATGCAACCTACGATACAACCTAACAATACAACCTAACAATACAAACAAACAATACAAACAAGCAATACAACTAAACAATACAAACAAACAATACAAACAAACAATACGAACAAACAATACAACTAAACAATACAACCAAACAATACAACCAAACAATACAAACAAACAATACAACCAAACAATACTAACAAACAATACAAACAATAGAACTAAACAATACAAACAAACAATACAACTAAACAATACAAACAAACAATACAAACAACTTACATAATGGAGGTCGTGGTTGATTGTAGTCCGACCAGTTAATGGACGAAGAGACCTGTCCACTTGATGTCCAGTCAGTGGACGACTGGCTACCAGAGGGCAACTGCATTGACGACGGGTAGTTAGAAGACCCGTAGGGTGACCACTGGCCACCCGATGGCCATCCCTCTGAAATCTTGCCACCTTTTAACACATCAGATCTCGGCTCTACGTAATCGTTCAGGTCTTCATAGACGGAATCTATGATTAAATTTGTGAAAAACACAATAAAGACCAACAGTAAAGAGAAAAAAAAACAACCAAACTACGTGGTATACTCAAATGAAAATGTTAAAAGAGCATAAAACAGCCCAGTGTTAAACTAAGACTGTGTTACTACTACGTTTGCAACGTTGGCGAACAAAAAACACGATGAGTCTATCTGTAAACCAACAGACCTGGAATCGAACTTGGACTAAAATTTTTAGAAAAAAAAACACACACATCAACATGAAAAAGAATTTAAGGTTAAGAAAAGGGAGAAAGAGTTGATAATCCAGTCCAGCAAGAATTAAAATATTTTGCCAAATGTAAGGGTGAAAGGATCCAACACTATTGTAATATTAAATCTAAGAATGAAATATTGGAAATAAATTAGTTCATTTCGGTTCCAAACTGAGAACACGTGGGGCCTAATATAACTAGAAATGGAATATAGAAAAGAGCACAGTGGCGTCGTGAGGGGGGGGGCGGGGGGTGGCGGGCCGCCCCGGGTGACACCATCAGGGGGGTGACACCAAAGCCAAAAATTTTACTGTTCGATTTTATGTCAGAAAAACAAAGAATACACATTTCTTTCAACTAGAAAGAAAGTAAGAAATACGATGATATTCATTAAACATAGATTTTAAAAAAAAATCATTTAACTTGCAATAATAAAAAAATTTCCAGCACACCACGAACATTAAAACATATAAGAAAAAAAAAGACACAGTCGCAGCAGAGAGATCTTTAAAAAGGTTGGACATAAAGCCATTTATTCTTTGACACACTAACAGCATGAATGAATCCCACCTCACTATATCCTCCACTTTAGTGGGGTGGGGCTGAGTACAATTTTTCTCAAGTTTTCTTTGTTGTTTTTTAAGAAGAAAATTTTGAATACGATGTCTTTGAGTCAATATTTTGTTATATTTATTAAAGACATGCAAGCATGGATATGCATGTTTGTATATAAATAGTCCCCCGGTTACGACGGTCGCATCCCGACACGCTGTTTCATGGTTAGAAAAGAGCCAACATAAAGAATAATATTACGCGTTATTCTTTATTTTTTAATGTGTTTTTTTTCAATGTTTGTTTTTCATGGGGTAACGTATTGTTTTCTCTATTTGAAATCAAAAAGTTATAAAAAATATTAATTATTATTTCAACCTTCAACTTAAGTTTCCGATTTTTTTCCATGGCGAAGTTTTCAATCAAGTCAGTCAAGCTAAATAAGCTTACAAGTTCCTTTTCAATAGTCATTAGAGAGAGCATATTCAGTCTTGATTGTCCAATACGAATTCTAACTAATTTTTTTATTTTTTTTAACTTTGAAAAGTTTGAAGTCATTATTGAGAGATATCCGAAGTTCGATGCTACATTTGTAAATAACTGAAATTTAGCTCATTCAAAAGCAGCAAAATTTATTTTTAGCTCTGTGCACTTGTTTTGAGTTTCGCATTGTGCTACTTCCTTTTCCTTACCCCAAGCCTGGGGCTGGACAATAAGTTTTTTAATTTAAGAGTTCTGAAAATTGGACTAATTGTAAAGGTAAGCAGTCTTCGAAATCCTTTAATATTCTTCATTAACTTGGCTGCTGCCTATCGAATGGCGTCATTGCTGAGCTCAGAATGGATGTCTTTATATGCGCTTAATCGATGTTGTGGGGCTTCAAAAAGTTTGTCAATGATTACCATAAATACCATTTTGGTGATATCAAACTGACACTTTCTCTTCTTTGATAGTATTGTCGATTATTTATACTCTTTTTTTTCCACGGACTTGTCCTTTCCTTTGTCTTCATATGAATCAAATTAAAAATGCTGTCTTTTAACAAACTCAATGAGAGACTTCAAATACTTGGTTGAAATCAAAGATATTCTAGGCTCTTGAAGGGATAATTTTGTTTTCTGAAATGTCTCTAAAATTATTTCCCAAAATTCAAGTACATAGCGACTTAAAGTTGTTTAAGTTCCTTCCGAAATCTTTCTGCTTCAAGTCAACAGAACCGGGGCTGATTTTCGTTAGTTGCTAATTCTTTCAGTGCTGCCATATTTGTGAGAGACGTGTTGTGTTTTTGTATTGACATTGTATGAGCGTGCGAGTTGACTGAGTATGAAACACGTGATTTGTGATGTGAACGGAAAATAGTGTGTGGTCGTGGAGGGACAGGATGGATGGCTATTAATGTAAGGTTCGCTATGTAACAGAGGTTGATTCTAAGATTCATACTTTTTACCCAGACCACAAGGAGTTGAAGTCGCGTTTCATAACTTGCAAGTTCTTTTACAATATTCTCATAGTATGAGTTATAAACACACCTTACAGCAAGGCCGGCTCTAGGCATAAGCAAACCGGCAACCACCTATGGCCTCCTATTAGTCTCACTATTAATGGGGGCCTCGCACAAAAATATTTCAATATTTATTTTATAATTTTCTGTTACATTTTAAGCCACCAAATTCACTTCGATTAGGGCCTCTAATTCACTTAGGCTGGCCATGCTTACAGCATTATGTAAGGCTTGTGTCAAACAAGGCTTTGTTAAAATGTATCACTTTTATGTGTTTTGGAAGTATCTGTCGACGATGAGTAGAAGCAACAAGCCAGGTATAAAGATTTTCCAGAAGACAATTGCTCCACGTTTCCCAACCAAGTGAAGGG
>MUZC01000773.1:123527-174644 GCA_002072015.1 Radix auricularia | reverse complement strand
AGCCTATTGGACAACATTTAAATTTTCTGTCAAAGTACCTAGTAATGTATTATTATTTCCGTCTTAGATTATAGAGCACATTAAATAACCGTCAGGCAGATGGCCCTAATTATATTGATGTAACCAATAATAATAATAGCATTGTATTTATTCTACCATCCACTCACAGGATGAATTATCATTTCGGTATTATATTAATTAACCATCAGGCAGATGGATGGAATTATATTGGTGTAACCAATAATAGCATTGTATTTATTTTACCATCCGCTCACTGGATGAATTCTCATTTTAGTATTATATTATAGAATGTGTTAATTAACCATCAGACAGATGGATGGAATTATATTGGTGTAACCAATTAATTATATCATGGTACTTATTCCACCATCCGATTACACAATGATAATGAAGTATTATTCCCAATTCCTGATATATATATATATATATATTTATATATGTGTATGTATTTGATGACAATGTATTCATAAAAATGTATTTGATCACCATTTGGCCCCTGGCTCTGAAGGCTCGGCTGCCCAACAGGTGGATCAAAAACAGAAGAGAATAGAAACCATCCTCATATGTATTATTTCTATCTCAGTCTGGTTTCTAGGCACCCGACTGTTCTGCGAGATAACCTGAACTCCAGACAGCAACCGTCCTAACGAAGTGTCGTCACACCCGGATCAGGAGCTGGACTCACCGCTATCCACGCGACTTGCATCCGAACCACAGCCCACGATTGGACCAGGAGCTGGACTCACCGCTATCCACGCGACCTGCATCCAACCCCTACCTCACCCTGCACTGATCGACAGGACCAGAGGAGGACAAATCATCTGTACCAGCTTACTTCAAGTGTAANTATTATTTCTATCTCAGTCTGGTTTCTAGGCACCCGACTGTGCTGCGAGATAACCTGAACTCCAGACAGCAACCGTCCTAACGAAGTGTCGTCACACCCGGATCAGGAGCTGGACTCACCGCTATCCACGCGACTTGCATCCGAACCACAGCCCACGATTGGACCAGGAGCTGGACTCACCGCTATCCACGCGACCTGCATCCAACCCCTACCTCACCCTGCACTGATCGACAGGACCAGAGGAGGACAAATCATCAGTACCAGCTTACTCCAAGTGTAACGCTGAAGCTAACCACTCAGGTTGTTGTTTACACCTCAGAGTGGTTGGAACCGGTTATTCACACCATCCGTGATTACCGAAGTCACCTGGAACCATAGGTGAAGCAGCCCATAGGACAGAATTGCAGAACCAACCGTTCACGGAGCGGGGCAGTCATTCCTATAAAATTTAAGTATTACCCTATAATTATAATATCGCTTGGCACAAGCCTTATGATGAATTTTGGCAATAACGGAACTTGTTTCCGATCACTGTAAATATTGTAAAATAAATTATTATTACAATTTCACCTAATTGTTTGTTGATCATCGTATTGTGAGAGATCACTGAAGTATGCTCGTGTAGGCAGAGAGAGAATAAATTAAATAATATACCCCTAGACAACTTGTCAAAAATATATCAACATCTTTCTCGCCACATCAATATAATGTCAATGAATTTAAATTTTGCTATTATTAAATAGTTAAAAACAAAAATCAATATGTTTTTTATATCACTGTCCTTATAAAAAAGGTTTATTTTAAAGTATACGCCTATACGCTGTCTGAATTCCCTTAATGGAGAAGTTTGTACGTAAAAAGTAATAGTAAAAAAAAACAACTATTATTAATTATTTATTAATAAATTGCATTTTTTAAAAAAGAGAAAAATAACATTTTTCTGTTTTTAATCACTATTTTATCAATTAAAATAATTTTAATCGATAAATAATTAACCAATTAATCGGTAAATTATTTCATCTATTAAAATTATGTTAATGAAAATTATTGAAAAATAGTGATTAAAATTAAAGAAATGTTTTTTGTGTTTTTTCTAAAATCGATTTATTAATAAATAATAGAGGCTTTTTTTTTTTTTTTTTTTTTTTTCGTTAATTCTTCCGTTAAACAGAGTTGCGGTGTGTAAACTTTAAAATAACCTGTTTTATAAGGACAATCCTATAAAAAAACATTGTTTTTAATTATTTAACAATATAAAAAATTAAATTCATAGGTTCAAACACGTGTGGCACAGGAGGCACCCTGATCAGGACGAAGGCGATTTACAGCAGACGGGTGAGTGTTAAAAAGTTCAGATTTCATCTCGCTACATCCACTTAGAATAAAACGATCCACGGTAGATTAAACTCTGTCTATATTGATCGAATATCAGACGTTACTCTTAGAATAATATTAAATCAACCTCGCTTTTAAATTTTAATTTAAACTTAAAGTTTGAATTTATCAACAACAATGGCCGCCATCACCACGCTTAACCTTAAAGCCCAGCCTTAGACTTTAAATAAATCGGGCACCATTTTGATCGATTGTTCTGGCCCTAAAGCCTATTATGTACCGATAGAGGTCATTATGAAAGAGCTAACTGCCAATTTTGGGGTTAATTGGGACCACGTGGAGGCCCTTTATAACCTAGAGATGCCAAACAGATGGTATCTGACCCTAAAAGAGGAGGCAAAGGCGGAGCACCACGCCCGCCTACATTATGCCAACATAGGCAATTTAGAGACCCTAGGACAAAGTGGACAGGAAAGTCCTACTGCACTGGGTCCCCACCATGCTTGGTGAGGACGGTGTGAGGGAAATCGCCCAGCACCTTGCAGAGCCCAATTCCCGCGTGCGCTTGACAAGGCACCCTCACAACGCCTCCAAATGGCTTATATTTATCACTATAATATCACCCCTGCACGGGAGATCCCCCACTACATTTTGGTAAATGCGGGGTTCTTCAAAAACCATAAAATATGGGTGCAGGTCACCGGGCAGGAGGGTACATTGTTTTCATTGTCAAAGCCTGGACCACTGGTCCAACCAGTGTGACAAAAAGAAGGCCCCTGCCAGTCAGGCCTCCACCGTACCAGCTCCTCCCAAGAGCTACGCCACTGCAACATCGGGGAAGAGGACATCACCCCCACCTCCACCCCCTCCACCGATGATGGAGATAAACACAAAAACAGTGGAAAAGGAAACCAAACAGCCACCAAAGTAAAAAGAAGAGACAAAAGAGAAGTGGGAGAAGAAGGAACTATTGAAAAAGGTCACCGACATGAGGACGGGACATCAAGAAACCCCAGTTGAGGAAGGGTTTTCTTTAGTCATAAGGAGAAGTCGGTCGACCTTCCCCGCCAAACCTTCCTACAAACGCCAAAACAGCCAGAACATGGAACAAGCTAAAAATAAACTCATGAGAAGCGATCTCAGCAAAAGCTTCACCAAGCAAGTCTAGACACCTAACCTGAACACACAAACCACACTCACTTACCTACACACACTATCATGGCAGACACTACACTAGTTATTATCTCCCTTAACATTAGGGGATGCAGAAAGAAGGGAGACTGCATCATTAAGTTAATTAAAGAGCACACACCTGACTTTATATTTTTACAGGAAACAAACATTAAAACAGAACATGAAGCCAACACATACACAACAAAGTTAGGCTTATAACACGCACACTACAGCAATAGTCAACACCAATGGAACGGAACAGCAATTATTCAAACGTCGGACCGATGGAAAATTACTAACAAGGGAAACGATCAAGAAGGAAGGATAACCACGGTTAACATAACCAACAACAAACAAAAGTACACTTTAGTTAACATATATGCACCATCAGATAGGCATAAGAGGAAATCATTTTACAACAATCTCACACAATTTATTCCGTACATACATGAAAGAGAAGAGCTTATCATAGGATGTGATTTTAAATAGATTCAACCAACCCAAATAGATCTAAAGATGAAATTGAAATAATTCTGGAAGACACTAGTCAGATAGAAGTAATAAAATACATTACAGAAACATACAATCTAACCGATGCCTATAGGGAAAACACCCTAAAGGAAGTGACAAAACACACCAGAGCATTCTACGCACGACTAGTGCTAGGATGGATAGGTTGTATGTACCAAAATCTTCCACAATTTACAGAGCCATACATATCCCAGATACACTTAAATACACAGATCATAAATCAATTAAAATACAGATAAATGGACCGAAGGAAAAGACATCAGGTCGATCCCCACATTGGAAACTTAACAATACTTTGCTAGAGAACAATCAATATTTAGAAATAATACAGCACATTATTAAACAATACACAGATACAATACCTACCATTAACGTAGGGAGACACTGGGAGCTCTTCAAATCAACAGTGAGGAGAGTTACCCAGACAATCGCTGCAAACTTACAAAAGGAACGAAGAGATAAGGAAAAAGAACTCAAACATAAAATACCGATTCTCAAGTTAACTGACCCCACAGACCCAGAAATAATAGAATTAGAAAAAGGATTAGACGCGATACAACAATATAAATATAAAGGCGCCCACATGAGAAGCAGAACATTAATAGACAACTTAGAAATCCCCACTAAACATTTTTTAACAATTGAAGACAACATTCAACGTAGCAACAACATCAACGTTATCGAGGATAATGAAGGAGTGCTACACGACGATAACGAAGGAATAGTACACATATTCACAGACTATTACACAAAACTATACACACACGAACAAACAAACCCAGATATTTAGGAAAGGTACCTGGCGTACACAAAGACGCTTCACCACGACCAGAGAAACGAGCTAGACAGACCAATAGCCACCACAGACATCAAGGCGGCGTTGGACTACATGAACAATGGGAAATCACCTGGACCAACAGAGTTTTTCAAACACTTCACTACACAGCTGACGCCATTGCTATTAGCTGTGATTAACGAAACATATCACAAGAAAGAACTACCACGCAACATGGGGGAATCCTACATCAAAATTATTCCCAAAAAGAAAAGCGATAGAACTAAAACTAAAAACTATAGGCAAATATCGTTATTAAATATAAACTATAAAATATTAACTAAAGTAATAGCTAACAAAATTAAACCCTGCCTAAAAGATTTAGTGCACCAAGATCAACAATGTAGCATTAAAGATAGGAATATTAACAATCATAATCATTTTATCAGAGATGTAATACACTATGCCAAAGAAAAAAACATTGAAGCAAGTATCTTGGCCCTTGACCAAGAAAAAGCATTCGATAGGAGTATCTCACACATACCTACACAAAATATTAAAACAAAATAACCTAGGAAACTACGTGTGTGACTGGGTTAAAATAATATATAAAAATCCAATTAGTAAGCTACTCACTAATAATACACTATCGGAAGAAATAAAAATACAAATATCTGTTAGGCAGGGGTGCCCACTCTCGTCCTACTTGTATATCCTGGCCATAGAGCCGGTATTAGAAAAAATTAGATTAGATAGCAACATAAAAGGAATACACCTACCCAATAGAGGAGAAAAAAATTTATTAGCTTAGGCTGACGACACTATTTTTTTTTACACAAAATAATAACTCAATCAAATGAATAATGGAAACCTTCGAGGAATTCGGATCAGCAAGCGGATCAAAAATTAACATCAAGAAATCGGAAATCATGGGAATAGGAAAACTTACGAATAAGGACGACTATACCCTTAATTTGGAAGGAAAAAAAGAATTACTCATATACGGATTAACCTTCACAAACAACCCATGGGAAACACATAAAGAAACATGGGATTCACTAGTAAAATTTGTTAACAAAATCATCACGCGATATAAATACGCAGCTAAAAAATATTTGGTAGGAGTACACTAGTAAATACTTTAATAATACCAAAATTAATTTACGTAGGGAATATTTTTAACATTCCTCCCAATATTCTAAACACAATTAACCAAATGATTAGAAGATTTATTTTTAAGAACACTAAATGGAACATAAAGAAATCAAATTTAATGCAGACTAAATTAGAAGGAGGAATAAATCTACAAGATGTAGAGACAAAAATAGAAGCTATGAGGATAAAATTTATAGGACAGGCCATTCAGGATCATAAAGAATACCTCTTAAAACATTACTACATAGGGGTCAGACTGACACGCCTGACTCCTATCAACAATAACACACCACATTGCCTGGGGACGAGACTCTCCTATTTTTACCAGGCATGCTTACGCGCCATAAGAAGTAATGAAACGTTAGTCAATAAAACGAACAAAGAAATTTACCATCATCTCAGAGAACTAAAGAAAACCCCTCACATTGAGCGAATCAAGTGGATGCGACAATTTAATACAACAGAAATTAATGACACCTTCAAAAACTTACACATTAAAGAAATAGAACCGAGGGCTAGAGAAATAACTTTTCGCCTAATTTATAATATAACGCCAACATTACAAAGGCTCGAACAACAGACACTCCAGAGACCAAGATGCCCTCTCTGTAAATATTCAATAATAGAGTCAGAGAGACACTTGTTTATGGACTGCACAGCAATACAACAAACTAAAACTACTTTAACACTACTATTAAAAGCGGGGACGATTCACCCAGTAAATATAGATAAAGCGATTGCCTTGAACACAATCCCTAGATCCCACAACACAACCCAACATGTCATCAGCTTACGTCTGATAGCAGAATACAGACAGCATATTTGGCAATGCAGAAGGAATGTAATATTTAACAAAACACACATATACAGAAAATTTATTAGAGATACTCTTTAGAGCTAAAATTCAAAATTTAATAGACCAAATTTAAAACAAATATAGACTGAACTAAAGTTAAATAATAATACTAATACAACAAATTGGCGGGGCTGGAAACAGTCACTGTAAATACTTGTAAATATAAAATATAGATTTTTTGTCCTTTTGTATGGGTAAAATGTTCACCCCGGACAGTGTCTACGCTAAGAAATTCGCTCTTTCCTTTCAGAGAGGAAACTGCAGAATGAAGAAAAGGAGACACGGAGAAGTCCAAGGGGGAACAGACATCACACATGTTTAATTTTTTTTATGTTTCACACCATGTCACTTATCGTCCCCTTCATACCCATATTTCACTCCACGGGGAAGTCACTCAACTCACCATGAATTTGTAGCCTCCTATCACGTTAACATTTAGTTGTCTGTTGTCTTTAGCACTGTTTAATTGTGTCATCAAAATTTTGAAAAACAAAAACAAAACTGTAAGGCTTTCAGACAATATAAAGTGTAAATGTAAAAAATAATTTCAATAAACGCTTTGTCCGAAAAATGTGCTGCAGCGGAGATCGATGAGAGAAGTTTGAGGTTTCCGCCGCAACCCCCTTTTTCTTTCTTTTTTTTTTTTTTTAAAGAAAAGGGAAAAAAACAACAGTTTTTTTTAAAAAAAAAGAGTAAAAAAAAAAAAGCTAGGTTTTTCAACCTAGATCTAGGTGTTTTTTTTTTTTACCTCGTCTAGGTTTCTAGGTTTTTTATTTCAAAAATAGTCATAATCTAGGTTTTTTCTTTTACACATTTTTTATTGTAAATATTCCATATGAAAGAAACAAAATAATTAAATATATGCAATTAACATTCTAAATAATTCGATTTTTCAAAAATAAAAATAAGCAGTATGTAGCAACAGTATTTTTAGCCGCTCTTTGATGTGTCATTATTATATCTATCATAATCTATGGCTCTATGCTACTAAATTCGAAAGATGGCGCCATCTGTCTTTACAATTCTGGTACAAGATAAAACAACTTGATTGGGCAAAAATGTTCAATTTTTTAGACGATTAGAGGCTCTAACATTTTCTTCTGTCAGCGATGAGAGAATAAACTCTCAAGTACATGCCGTATTGAGTATAGGCTAAAGATTATCTAAAACAAGACTCGAATAGTCATGCTAAAAAAAAATCAAATGTTAGTATATTTTACAAATAGTTATGTAGAATTTTTAATAAATGAAAATGCCAATGCCAAAACAAATTTGGATAGTGATGGAATGTAGTCATTTTTTTGTTGTAAAATTTGTGACAAAGGGGAAGGGGCTGTTTAAGAACTGTGACGTCACTTTTAAAAACGAGCAACTTTGAATGAAAGCTCCATTTAAATATTTGCTTCCTAACCATTTAGTGACGTTTTAAATGGCTTCACATCCTCTACGCTATTTGTTGCACCCATAAACTCACACTAAATACATAATTGAATGATACTTGACCAAAAAAAAATGTTTGAGACATGCTCTATTTGAATTTGAAATAAGGGGGTGGGGAGCTTTGTGCCGTCATTTTTGTTTATTTTTAGCGTGTCTAGGTTTTTTTTCTCATTTTTTCCTTCTGATCTAGGTTTATTTTGGCGTGTTGGCTACGTTTTTCCTAAAATTGTCGCTGGCAGCACTGAATGACATACTCCTTGCGTTTAATTTTCTTATAAGTGGGACACTACTTGCCCTCGATCCCTATTATTAGGGATACTATGTTAATAAATAATTTTGTTTACAAATATGTATTTACTTAAAAACTTATTGTTAAATACTTATTGTTAAATATTCCCTGCCTTCCATGTTTACAAAGGACAAAGTGAATTCCCTACTTCAACCCGGTAAATATTTGGTGCCACCCGGGTTCAATGACCCTCCTAAATATGGTGAACCATAGTGTGGTCCACCATAGGGAGCTAAGCCTTGTGTAGTCAATCAAAGTAGGAGCCAAGCCTTGTGTAGTCAATCAAAGTAGGAGCCAAGCATTGTGTAGTCAATCAAAGTAGCCCACCTGAGAGAGCAAAACATTGTAGCGCCCATCAAAGTGGCCCACCAGAGAGAGTCAAGCAGTATGGAGTCCATCAAAATGGTCTACCTGATTAAACCAAGCATTGTGGGGCACACCAAACGGCCCACCTTGGGTAGTAAAACTTTGTGGGGCACATCAAGGTAGCCCAAATGAGGGAGGCAAGCTTTGTAAGGCCATGTCTGTCTTGTGCTCCCCGTTAACAACCCTAGCTGTAAATACATGGCACCTGGTTGTCTACGAAAGGCGATAGATTTATCTTTAATATTTGCAGCTCTTGATGTGGCTGAAGAGACCAATCCTTGAGTGGCAGTCAGTGTTGCGAAGTCTAAGTGCCAGATTTTCCCAGGCAAGAGTAAAATAATTCCCAAATTGGGCTAAAAATTCCCAAATGCATTAAAAACTGTTGGAAAAGCCAAAAGGCGAGGGAGATGGGGTAGCGCGCCGCTTGCGAAAATAGAAACCTGAAAAGTGGCAACGTCACATAATACTTTCGCATTTATTTTAGGACTTTGGACATTAAAATTTTTATTAAAAAATAATTATGAATTTTTTTAAAGCAATTTTTAATAGAACACATTTAATTTTTATTTACTCTATATGTTTTTATTTAACAACTTGGCAAACAAAGCCAAAATATAGATTTTACTTTTAAATTTTAACATTGTGAAGTTTTAAAAAGGTTATTTCGATACTCTTGTCATTTAAAGTTTTATATCGCAAAGAGTAAAACGTCTGTGTTTGATATTTTGTTTTTTAAATTTTATTTTAAATTAATGGTTTGAAATTTATTTTATTAATAATGTATCAATCATAATCAGTGGCGTAGCTAGAACTTTTGCCGCCCGGGGCGGTCTCAAATTTGCCGCCCTTTTTAGAGAACATTCATAAATTACGTCGCGCGCGAAAAGAGGGGGATTCACACATTTGTGACGAGGGGAAGTGTTTAATAAATGTAACGACACATAACAATCGCGCAACTTTAAATAACATTTCTAGGGCTGCGGAAGTTACCGATTAATTTCTCGGTTAATCGGTAAAAAAAATATTATTTATTTAAATAGCGATTACATTTAAAAAAATATTTTTACATATTTAACGATTTGTTAATAAATAATTAATTATTCATAATTAATAATACTTTGCTTTTTTTACCTACAAACTTTTCCATTTAAAAAGAACGATTTTTAAAGTGTAAAATATAAAACAAGCTGTTTTTATAAGGAAAATTATATTTAAAAATTAAACGTTGTTTTTACTTGATTTAACAATAACAAAAATTTTAATCCATTTATATTATATTGAACTACTTATATTTAAAAATAAAAAAGTGAAGTGCCTATTTTTGTTACTTCCCTTGAAATTTTCGGGTTAATGACATCATAAATCTTATTTTTAGCTTTCATCAAAATTATCGTTTAATTATTCGGTAATTTTTCAAACATTAACGATAAAATTAAAATTAATCGATAACAGCCCTAAAAATTTCCTCTTAAATATTTGCGTAATGACACTTTATTTAATGTCTTTTTACATGGCTTTACGAGTTTTACAATAATATACCGTAGCTTTACACTAAAAACATACTCAAAGGACAAATAACTGATTTGAAACATGCTCATTTTTAAATTTAAATTAAATGGTAAAAACGGTTTTATGGGGGCCATAGCTTTTTGACCTCATATAGCAAAATAGGTTTAAGTTTTTATGACGACGCGTGACGAGAAGTGGGGCTGGAGGGTAAAAATTAAGCCAAAGTAGCGTAAAGTCATTTAAGGATAGCCCCATGTATCATTTGATGGATGATTTTAAACATGAATAAAAAATTGTATTTAAAGCGAAGTAATGGGGGGGGGGCATTTTTACCTTTTCATGCCATACTTATGTAAACAGTAATAAAAGAGGCCGCATAAACGATAACCTAAAAATACACACTTACAAAAATACAAGATACTTTTTTTAAAGGCCACAACAAAGTTACTGAGGTCGCAGGTCCAGCCCCCCCCTCCCCCTATGAGGCAGCACATATTCCAAAAAAACGCTACCAGTTAATATGCTTTTATTTTGTATTTATAGATAAATGATTCTTTAAAAAGAAATTGTACACATTTGTATGTAAACATATTTATACATTTACTTTCCTAAATTTCATAGTAGAAAAATCAAGTAATATGCTATCAAACTTTCAAATTGTTTGTATTATGTAGACTAGTTCTAAGGTCAATATTGCAAGATTTTATGATCTTAAATCACTCATTGTAAAACGAAGATATTTTTTTAAAAATCAACTTCAGTTTGGAGAATCTCCTTTCACGACTAGCAACACTAATAACAATGTTGAGAAAGTTCTTAGCAAATTTACAATTTTCTTGTTTGGTACATAAGTCAAAAGTTTCCAATCTAAACTGTTGACTAAATTTTCATAGATAAAAGGGTCCTTCGGCTGTTTTTCTAACGTAATGCCTCTTCTAGCAGTTTAGGGACAGCTATAAAAACCGGGATCCCTTTTCTTTCAATATTTAAATTGTCTTTATCAATTTCAAAACAGCTATTTATTTGATGTGCAAATTCCTCATTTAGTAGGTTACAGGGTATTATATGGTACTTTAAATGAATGTTTTCTTGCAAGTATATGCACCTGATCAAAGCGTTCTTTTTTTTATTATTTTTAATTCTATGTATTGATAAAAACAATTCTCGTTGCTCTTCTTATTTTAAAGATGTAACTATGTCTTCTGAATTTTCACCACCCATATTTCTTTCACGTTGTTTGGGCAGATATAAAAGCGTTTTGAATTAACATCTCACTTTGTCCCATGAAATGGGTTTGCATAATTTGAAAAAAAAAATTTTTTTTTTTTAAATTTTAAAAATCACAACAAAATGAGTTCCCATATATTGATTTAAAATAAAATATAGACAAGAAAAAGTTTACACTAAATAAAGTTAAATTCCCGCAACTGATCTCGTTTTACTAGTTACTTCTTCAGTTGTCAATTTTAATTTTTTATTCCCATTGTTGTCTTAATTAACGGAAACATTTGAATATGTTCATATTCATATTCTTGCCATAACTCAAATTATTTGCACATTATTTTAATTGGATAGGCGTAACATTTGAACCACCATACAATGACGGTACTTGTTCACGTAACATTCCGCGCATGTGGAAATTCCACGCAAAAACTGCCGTGGCGATAAAAATAACACATATTTTTCGGCCCCGTGGTGACGTGTTTTCTTGTTTAGTTTTCATATAAAAGCGCAATCTGTTATGTATATCGCTTGATTTTCCAAACAAATCTATACCTTTTTTGAGGGATCTTAAATTTTTAAGAAGTTTACGTTAGTTATAACAACCACTGTGTAATCAAACAAATGCTGTGCGACCCGTTAATTAAGACTCAAAAATATTAATATTTTTGTTTAACCTTGGTTTTATCCCTTCAAAAAAACTAAAGGGCGCTTGTCGGAAATGGCCGTAATTTTTAACTGCCCACTAATGCCGCCCTCAAAATGTGTGCCGCCCGGGGCGGACCGCCCCCACCGCCCCCCTCTATCTACGCCACTGTGAATCATAATACATGTTTACATAAGTTGTTATATATTTACTAGGGATGCGGACATTAACAATTAATTTCTCGACTTATCAGTAAAAAATATATATTAAAATTATTTTAATTGTTAAATAGCGATTAAAATAAATGAAAATGTTTTAAACAATTTTTTTATTCATTAATAAATTATTAATTATTATTAATTAGTAATAGTTTGATTTTCTTACGTACAAACTTCCTCATTAAAAAAAATTATGAAAAAGTACATTTTAAAATAAGCTCTATTTATTAGGAAAATGATATAAATAACTAAACATTGTTTTTAACTTAAATAACAATAACAAAATGTAAATTCATCGACGTTATATATTATACTACTTATATATTAAATTTAAAAACTTTTGATTACCTGTTTTTTGTTACTTCCTTTGAAATTTTAAGTTTAATGACGTCATATATTTTATTTTTAGCTTAATCAAAATTATCGATTAATTATTCGGTAATTTTTCAAAGGGAGGCGTTATCCCCAGAATTCTGCGGATAACGCTTAACGTTATCCCCAGAATTCTATTAATAGTTCGATGTGGAAGGGAGAATTCAGTGAAATATTCTCAAGTCTCAGTGCCAGCCTTATTGTTTTTCATGTTGATCATTGATTGTATTCTAAGTTTATATTTTAGAATCTGTTTAGTCTACTGAGTTAAATATAATATTAACCAATCTATGTCCACGGCGTTTTGGACATAAATTTAAGCATAATATAGGCTATTTAATACTATGACTATTACTGTACTATACTATACTATTAGTACTAATTACTACCATCATTATTAGTAGTGATAGTAATACTTATTAGTAATAGTAATTCAGGTATTCGGTCCCAGTCCATGACATTTATTATTGGACAATATAGACAAATATATTTATATTCTAATATAATTTATATATAAAGATAACACTTTATCATCATTTAAAGCTCTAATAAGAATATGAAACTAAACACAAACATTTCAAACAATAGGCAATAGATAAACGTAGGACGCAATAATCTTCTGTATAGAAGCCTTAGAAGTAGCGTCTGTAACATTTAAGATTAAGATAGCACTATTATTACTATTAACATTGGTCTTGATAGGCCAAGACTAAGTCTTGGCTTGAAGAACTTATAAATTTATATTTTGATTATTATATAGGTACATGTTTCAAAAGTTATTGGTCGTTGTATATTTGTATTATTTGGAACTAAGCCATCTTTATAAATTTTGCTATTAGTTTATTCAAAAACTTTGTTTCATTCCTTATCTTTAACTATGAATATTTAGTTTCTTTGTGAAAGGATAGTACATGTGTAATATGCATAGGCATAGATGATACCCCACCTCCTTTTTTTTATAAAATTCACACAGAATCAACAAAGCATATATATTATTTGCTTGATAGAAATACTGAACTTTAAAATTTTAGGTTTGGATACATTAATTTTAATTGCTCAGAGCTTTCATATTAATTTATCTATTTCTTCTAACTTCTACTAGAAGTAAGTAAGACATACTTTTTTTTCACTTAACTTACATGTAAATACATGTAATGTAATCAACATGCATTTTAGTAGAGTACATGCTTAATTGTTCTTACTTATATTATATAGTCTTAGAACAGAATAACTCTATTTATTTCAGTACTTTTCTGTGTATTTCTTTTACTTTGTGTTAGTGTTGACTTGTACATTTCATTTACATGATTGATTTTAAAACATTCTTGAGTATGCCAGGAAAGAAAATTAGTTGCCCCCCACCCTTTTTTTTCCTTCCTGTTTCTAAAGTCTTTGCTGCTTAATACTAGTATTTACAATTCCTGTTGTCATCAAATTTACTTACAAAAATAAATTGCTTACTTATTTAGTGGAGTTATTTTATTTTAAATTAAATAAAATTAAAATAATGAAACAAAACTAAGCAATAAAATAATACAACACGTGAAATGAATAAAATTTGAATATAATTTTATTGTTAAATTTTAAAAATCCTGAATATACGAGAAATAACTGCACGAGAGTTAATTAAGGTTGTTCAGTGTAGTACGCACCACAACACTCTAGCACAAAAATTAACTTGTTAGATAGATATAAATAAAATAATCTAAAAATTCAATAATTTAATTACAGTACATTCAATTCATCTGAAATCTTGATACAACATATTTTCAGCGGCTCAAATCTCTCTGCAAAATGTTAGCTTGCTAGCTAACAAGGAATTGGGTTAAAAATCGATCCAAAGTTTTTTTTGGCAAGCAAGCAAACAATCAAGGGCTCAAGCAGACACCATGAGTTAACAAAGGATTTAAAAAGTAAAGCATGGCTTAAACACTTTACAAGATATAAATATAATATAAAGATGTATATATTTATGAATGTAGAAACACAATATAGTAATGTGCCATGATGTACAAAGAAAGAAACAATTGTAAAAGACTGGTTGGTTTTCCTGTGTCAGTAGGTGTTATTATACAATATTTTTTGCACAATGACCAATTTGAAAAACAAAATGTCAACAAAATGAATTTAATACTGTAACATGTGATTATACAAGATGAAACTTCAGTGTTCACGTGTGCATAAAATCACAACCACCTTGTCTCTTACACAAGTGCACTCTGGTCTATCCTCTCACTCAGTCACGCGCCCTCTTCTCAATCTTGTTCTTCTTATCATGTTCACATGACAATAACATGTTAATTTAATAGAACATGAGTTAAAAAAAAAAAAAAAGATTTATAAAAAAGTAATTACAGCCTAAAATATTAGTGATTAAAATTGCTATATAAAAAGTGAAGCTATTAAAAAAGTTAATGTTCACCCCCAACACCCTATACAAAACCATTAACTTGGTTTTGAGACTGTTCGGAGTGCAGCACAATGGTAGTGGTACCACTCTAGGCAAGCATCACACTCTACCATTTTAAAATCCCCATCATCAAGGTTTTTTGCAAGCATTGCAGATAAATAGATTTTTTGAAATCTTTTCTGTGATTCTAGCTTGGAGGTTCACCCAAGCCTCTAGAACCAAGAAGTGTTCAATTAATGACAAAGAAATGCTTATATTGGCAATGAGTGAGTGCATAGTTTCTGGAGACTTAAGGTTAGGGCACTTGAAAGGAGGAGTGATAGTTGCATCAAAAAGACATGCAGAGAGAAGCATTTGTTTCTTTATCTCGGCTGACCTAGAATGGAAATCCTGTGGACATTTTTTTCTTTTATTACATCTCCTGGTAAAACTCTGTACCTGCCTAGGTCTACCTTTTGTTTTTACCAGAGAGAGTTTAACACTCAAAAATCCACAGGATGATATTGAAGTACACATAGGTAAGTCAGAAGACATAGATGAAGGAGTGGAAGAATCAAGGATACTAAAGGAAAGAGCCAAAGGAGGAACAGAAGGAGAGGCATAATCATGAAAACCAGAGGACAGAGCCAAAGGAAAAACAGAAGGATTGGCAGAACCAAGGATACCAGAGATATCAATGACATCAAAAGAAGATGTAGGGGGCATAGGAAGAGAAGATGGGCAAGGAATATTATGGACATTAAAAGGCACAGAGGAAGATGGCTAGAAAAAGTTTGAATGTCTGATTCAGAATGATCAATTACTGCAAGAGGGTGTTCAGATTTATATCAGTTGAAAAACTTTATCAAGTTGAGATAATGCATTTTCAAAAGCGCGTTCTCCCAACAAAGGAAAAAAGGATTCAATTGCTTTTGTGATTTCTTTGGTTCTTTGAAAGCGCAATTCTGGAGAACTAGCTTTTCGAGTAAAGAGAACTTCATGAGATGCATCTTCAACATTGGAATGAAGAATGGGAGCAATGGAAAGAGAAGTGCTTTTAAAGTGTTCATTATCACATTGACATTGATAAAGTGGCAGAGAAAGGTAACAGTGTAGAGAAAATATATGTCGACAAGGTAAATGAAATTTTGAAAAGAAACCACAGAACAAGTGTGAATTGTGCAACTGTATGGGGATGAGCCAGGAGCAGTAGAAGACAAAATGTATGTGTCAGAACAGGGAAGGGAACATTGGAAAAGATAATTGGCTTTCTGAAAGAGAAGAAACTGTTCAATGACTATACTTACCCCAAAAGGGGTGAGATCATTTTGAATAGAATTGACAATGTCTGAGTTTTGTTTGGTGCTGTACTTATAAGAGATGGCATGTATGCAAGCAGAAGCATCTCTGGATTGCATGGTGTTTTGTGTTATTCTAAGGAACTCTGTGATGCAAATATTTAGTAAAGTTTTAGAGGAAAGGATTCGCTTAATTTTTTGGTGAAATGTTTCTGTATGATTTGTTGCTATGTGAAATGTTGGAGTATCAAGAAAAGAAGCAGCCCAAAGCTGAGGACAGTTCCACCAGTCGGAGGCAAAGTAAGCAAGAACATCTGGAGGTGAAAGTTCAGAAATTTTCTCTTTCATGGCATTGTAATGAGATTGATTAGAAGATGACCTTTGCTCTGCAAATAAATCCAGAAGACAAGAAACTTGACAGGAGGGTAGTTTCCTTTGCTGAAGAGCTTTTTTGACTGCAGTTGTGGTGTGGAAAGCACAAAGTCTAATGGAAACAGACGGAAGAGAGTAGCGAATGGCACATATCTTCGCCATATCCTTGCCGACAAATATGGTCTTTATAAGCTGAGATGGAATAGAACCCGCAAGAAAAAAGCTAAGCAGGAGGAAAGTATTTCACTTTCTTCAGCAGCCAGAAAGGCATGAAAAACTGGCCGACCTTGACCATTGCTGTCGACAACAAGAATGTTAAGAAGAGGATAGTTAAAATAGTTATTTTGATTTATTTTATAAGTGGTATCCATGATTAAAACTTCAGGATACAAGGCCAATGAACTAAGCATTTCTTTTGACATAATAGCTAAATACTTAAAATCATTCAACTCATTTACACCATATTTAAATTTCCCTCCATCTGCTTCCAACGATTCGAGTAACTTTTCTACTTGGTGAGCCTCCTCTTCATTACCCTGATTGAAAAGCTTCTTTTTTTAAATTTCGCACATCTTGACTTGATAAGACTTTCCCGTCATTCTGTTTGACAAATTCTTTAATGTCCTGGGTTGCAACAGACTTAATGTTTAGTATAGTCTGCAACTCATTTGATAAGGCTGGTTTCCTAATTTCAGAAAAATGTTGTGAAAACTGAAAAAAAAAAAGGATTAAGTAAATTTTTTTTATAAAAGTTATTGATCAGCTGTATTATGGGTTTAAAATGTACAGGCAAGAGGATCAATGAGTCAACACAGCACATGAGCTTAATATATATCAGTACTATATATTGCCATGTATAATAGAAATTAAATTCTCTTTCCCTTTATTAAAAAAACAAACAAACTTGAATTCATTCCCACAATTATTCATCACAAGGTCATTTAAAAAGCCAAATTATGTATTGAATAATACAATTTTCATTCACTATTTCAATTAATAGTTAAAAATACCTTTTAATATAAATATTATTTTAATTCCAGTGCTCTATTTTCTTTTAAATATGATTTATACTTGTTCAAAAATCGATATGAGCATTGTGTTTTTATTTTGTTTTGTTAAGTACCTGCATTTCAATTTTTTTCCTTTATTAATTCATTGTTTAAAATTTACAGTAAATGAAATTGCAGCAACAATAGGATTTTTTTTTTTTAATGTCTTTTTATAATCTTTAAATGAATTCCAACATGACACTACAAAGCATTATAATATATAATTGTGTAAGAAAATGTACAAGACAAATTTAATCACCTGTGTTCCAGTGAGATGATTCTCAGGAACTAAATTGCAGGTAGAGATCTGCAATTTGCTTGTTTCTCCATCTTCCACTATATGTACCCAGATGTATGCAGGGCAATCAATATTGAAAGTTCTGATGAAAAAAAAAAGCATGTAGAATGTCATCCATAAAATAAAATAAAGTTTATAAATTCAAAACTTTCTTATTGATTACCATCTAATTAGTGGAAATTACTTGCTGTGTTAATACAAAAATTTAAAAAAATAAACACAACAAACAAATTATGATTAAGACATCTACTCTGGCCTTACTCTCTCCTCCATTTTTAGTGGAAATCCCCCTCCCCAATGATCTTTATATTGCATTAGCAAGTATATTTTATTTCTTTTAAAGGAAATAACAAAAAAATTTGTGAAAATCTGCTTTTTCATTAAATTGTATGCTATGCCAGTTTATAGTAAATGAATATTCTAATTTTAAATGGTCCTGGTAGGAAACCGAGGAAGAAACATTTTGGTATGAGAAACGTATATAAATGTGTAGATGGAGAAGCTTACCTTTGGTTTTGTCTGATGCCTCTGCTTTCACTTGCCCGAGAGCGATGTCCTTGCTTACATGAGTATCTGATGCTTTCATATATGTGACTATTGAAATTTGGTGAATATTGCTTCAACTAAAATAAAAGGGAATGAGAATGGAAGTCAGTATATTATAATCCTTAAATGTTATTAAGTTATAAAAAATATTAAAAACATTTAAATTGAAAAATATAGCACTGACTGGGATGTCATTTGTTTTTCTTTTCAAGGGGCTAATGCTTCCTCAGCCCTCATCCTCAAATGTGGGTCTCGACTGAACGTGTACGTACTCTTAACAAATTTAATTTGCATAAGCCTAGTAACTTAACCACTCAATCTGCAAACAGCATTCAAGACCGACTGAGTCAAGACTGATAATCACTGATATGCAATAATGTTTCATAATTAAATGCAAACAAAATCTGAACTTTTAAACTTTTAATTACTTGGAATTGGAAGTAATTAGTATTTGATGTAGACCAAATGTTCACACTTTGCTAAAATATATCCTTTGTTATATATACTTTGTTATATCTTATTTTATCCGTTTGACTTTGGCTAATAATTTATTTTAAAACGGAGGGGTGGGGGTGAAGGAGAATTTGTACGGGTGTCCAGAAAATGTACAGGGAGCAACAGGGGACGGGGGTATGAAAATACTATTTTTGATGGTATGTAATGTAAGTATGTAACATGTATTATATGGGCTATGGGGGTGAAAATACGACTTTTGCCGTTATGTATCATAATAATCATATGGACCATGGGGGTAGCATAAACCAATTATTAGTAAAAGGCTTTTACAAGAATTAGAATTGAAAGTAAAGTAAGGGCATAGGAGATTGCTTATTATTAGACAACAGTGAAGTCACAGTGAAGTTAGTTTACATAGTAATAATTAATAGGTTTTAATAGTGTTAGTGTAAGTGACATAACAGAATAATACTAATAACAGTGAATTGAAATTGAGGTCATTGGACAAAGGAGATCGCGGTAAACAAGGAGATAGCCGACCACACCGCCAATATCGGCGGCCATCTTGTTGCTAAGGCACGTGACCGCCGCGACCTTTGGAAAAGTAGTGCGAGCCCGTGAAATCAGAGGGGTAGGGGAATCAGGGATTCTAAAATTGCGCAGTATTTTTAGCTACCGGCAAATTAAAAAAAAATAATTTCACGGGGCGCGCATTACTTTTCCGGCGGTGCCGTGCCATAGCAACAAGATGGCCGAAGGATTGGGGGACATTCTAATATTTTAAGGAGTATTTTTTAGCGTTTTACATAAAAGCAAAATAATGGGTACTCACCGATCAGGCATCGGAATCACAACACAATTTTTAAATCCTTTTAGAAATTCACGCATTAGATCACTGCTGCCACTATTAAAATTGTATAGCTATACCTAACCCAAACCCTAAAATTGAAATCTTCAATTTTCTGAAATTGATAACTAAACCTAACCTAAGAACTGTCTTGGACCGTCGAGATGAGGTTCTGAATGATTGCTGTGTCTAACACACACAGTGCACCCAGAGCAAATGAATGTTGTAAAAATGCCCGCCAAATAATTAGCAGCACTCCTTTTTTTCTAAATGAGCACAAGAAATAGTTCTTAGATTACACTCATTTATACTTGGGAAAAAAATGAACAGGAGAGCCCCCCTCCTTTCCTTCACCCCATTTTTATTAATGTACATTAATTTCTAATTTAATATTAAATTAGACCCTCCTCTAAAATCTCTCCCCTCATGCCCCTCCTCTTTTTGTTTTAATTTATCTAGCGCGCTGCGCGCAAGAATACAAATGCAATTATGACAATAGACATATTATTTACATTTTTACCGCAAGGGGAGGTAATAAATAAGTAAGAAAACAACAAAATTCAAGGGAAGCAACTCTTGTGCATAGCAACCGGAAGAGACGCGACGCTGTGGTCGGAGTAATCCGTTTCAGCCGAGATCGCTTATCATTAGGGCTGAAACTTTAATAATAGTATAATAATAACTTAATAATAATAAGTAATAATAATAATAATATTAATAGTTAATAGTAATAGTAAGTAAGTAAGTTACTGATATGATACTGAGTAACAGTAAATTGTAAAACATCTTACTTTTTTTGAACTGCTCTTGACAAAAAGAACACCATTCAATTCTTCGTACTCTTTTAGTGCACTGGTAAAGTCATTGAATGAACAAAATGTAGCTCCTTTTTCGATTGCTGCCATTTTATTTACGACGAGAAGAAGGATTCTGTTAAAATTTCCAAAAACCGTTCCTTTACCGCCAATCTGAAGTCATGTGACCTAGATTTCTATCTCACGACAGAGGAGATTCATTTAGAGTTCTGCGAATAACGTTTAGCGTTATCCCCAGAATTCTGCGGATAACCACTTCGTTTTTCAAAAGTTAACTATTAAATTAAAAGTAATCGATAATATATATATTAGGGCTGCGGAAATTACCGATTGATTTCTCGATTAATCGGTAAATTATTTTATCGATTAAAATTACTTTAATCGATAAAATAGTGATTAAAAATAGAAAAATGCTTTTGTTTTTTTAAATAAATAATTAATAACAGTTTTTATTTTATCATAATTTTTTACGTACAAACTTCACCGTTATGGTTATTTAGTAAAAGTATACTATAAAAAAAACCCTGTTTTATAAGGACAATGATATTTTTTTTTAAAAAAACAATGTTTTTAACTATTTAACAATAACAAAATTTAAATTCATTGCTATTTTTATTGAACTAGGTTCTGCTTATTTTTTAAATATATCCCTTCACAATAGTTCTTGTTTTAAATTTAATTAAATAAAATACGTATAAATTATAAAACAGTAGTTTAATTTGAACAAAAATATAATATTTTTATGTTTAGATATATTTCATAGTAAGTTAAGTTGATTTTTTTTATTTCAAACTACTCCAAAAATAATTTACGCTAAAATAAGAAATTACTTATTGAATGTTTATAAGCTATTAAAAGTACGAGGGTTTATTATTTTGCTAAACAAAAATAATTTGCGCTAAAATAAGAAATTACCGGTAAACGAAATATTGAAAAAAGAGATTATAACTAAAAGTCTTAGAAAAAAAATCATAGCTTTCGAACCACTAGGTATAAAAAGATGATCTTTATGTTTTTACTAATCATCAAACAATTTCTAGGTAAAAGCGAAGATAGCCAACCCCACCGCCAATATCGGCGGCCATCTTGTTGCTAAGGCTGAAACGGATTAGAGAACTATCTAGTGTATCCAGTGAATGCGGGACGTGGTGGTCGAGAGGTAGCGCTCTCGACTGTCATACCGATGGTCACGAGTTCGAATCCACACGAAGGTGCGGATTTGTTCTTGGGGCCTGAGGAGTCCCCGAGTCACCCAGCTCCGAATGGGTACCTAACTAGACAATAGTTAGGCGGCTGGGGTAATGCGTGGAACCCCTATAGCCGTGGCCTGTGACCGCTGCATCACTTGCCAACAGATCATCTCTCATGGTCAGTGGACGCAATTACAATTATCTTCTGCATAGAAGGAGCGTCTGTATATCTAAGATAAGATAATATATTATCTCGATCTTCATAAAAAGTCCAGCAGGAAGTTATTTACACCAGGGTACCCAGATTGGCCTTTTTAAGGCCAAATTTCCTTTTCAGGTTGTTTGGCTTCAAAATTTTTTTTTGGCCTTTTGGCCTTTTTAAAATTTTTACTTTTTTATTTATTTTTTTATTATTTTTTTCCCAGTTCTAGTATAAAGAACATTACGGTTTTGCATCGTAGTTGGCATTAAAAAAATTGGAAAAGTAATTATGATAGCAATCGAAAGTACAATAGTGAACGGGAGAAGACTTTTATGTGGCTTAAAAAGGCTTCTGATACAACGTAGGAGGCCTACTGTCTACTGTAAAATTTGCCACTGCAATATTATACCAAAGCTTAGTAATATTTCAAGTCACGAAAAGACGGAGAAACATAAGCAAAGGATGCCATCACCTTTATTGTAATTTAAGTAGGTATATAGTGTAATATTGCTCTCTGGTAGCGTCACACGCGCGAAGCCATGTAGAACGACATTAAATACATTTTAAAGAATCAAATATTTAAGTGGAGCTTTTATTCAGAGTTGTGCATTTTGATGTGACGTTACAATTCTTAAACAACCCCATCCCCTCGTCACAAATGTGTCATCCCGCCACCCACTACGTGCGTGACGTCATTTTGTTGACATTTTTCATTTCACATAAGTTTGGCCTTTTTTGGCAGTCAATTTGGCCTTTTACCCATATTACAATCTGGCAACCCTGATTTACACCGTCACTCAACAGCAGGGTTGCCAGATTGGCCTTTTTAAGGCCAAATTGTCAAAATTTGGCCTTTTTTCAGGTGGTTTGACTTCAAAAATTTATTTTGGCCTTTTGGCCTTTTTTTGGCCTTTTTTCAAATTTTTACTTTTTTAAATTTATTTTTTAATTTTTTTTCTCAGTCCTAGTATACAGGGTATTGTTTTTACGGTTTAGAATCGTAGTCGGCATTAAAAAAAAGGAAAAGTAATTATGATGGCAATCGAAAGTACAATAGTGAATTAGAGAAGAGTTTTGTGTGGCTTAAAAAGGTTTCTGAGGCCTACTGTAAACTTTGCCACTGCAACATTATACCAAAGCTTAGTAATACTTCAAGTCACGAAAAGACGGAGAAACATAAGCAAAGGATGCCGTCACCTAGCCAGGCTAAACTTACAGTAGTGAAGGCGTCCAGACTAACGGATGATAACGTTAAGTTGGCAGAATTGTAAATAGCTGTAGGCATAACCTGCCATTGCTCAATATGTTCAATAGATCATATGAGTGAAATAAGGAAAGCACATGGACAAGGGAGTACAATAGGAAAAATAAAGTTACACAGGACAAAATGCGCATGTCTAATCAAGAATGTCATCTCACCTGCTCTGAAGAGGGATCTTGTTAATGATTTGAAAAACAAGAAATATGCAATAATAGTAGATGAGTCTACAGACATTTCTATACAAAAGCATTTGTGTAATTTGGTTCGTTTCTGGAGCGATAGATCAAATAAAATAGCTACCTCTTTTCTAAGCCTAATTCCAGTACACGAAGCAACAGGGGGAGATTTATTTAATTTGATTAACGAGGAAATTAGAAGTTGTGACCAAAGTCTCACAAATTGTATTGGTTTAGGCATCGGATGGAGCTGCTAACATGATTGGTTGTAATAATTCTGTATGGTCGAGATTAAAAAATGTATCTCCTAACTGCCTACAACTGAAATGTACCTGCCATTCGCTTGCACTGTGTATTCAAAATGCAAAAAGTTAGACACCTTGCTAATATGAAATCACAAAGCTTTAACCCCCCCTTTCCATAAAAGAGGTATTTTCTATTTAAAAATGATCATGTTTTAAACGATTTTATTGTCATTTAATTAGGTATATAGTGTATGATCGCGCGAAGCCATGTAGAACGACATTAAATAAATTGTAAACAATCAAAAATTTAAGTGGAGCTTTTATTCAGAGTTGTGCATTTTGATTTGACGTTACAATTCTTAAACAACCCCATCCCCTCGTCACAAAAGTGTCCCCCCTCCCGCCCCCTACGTGCGTGACGTCATTTTTGTAGACATTTTTCATTTCACATAAGTTTGACCTTTTTTTGGCAGTCAATTTGGCCTTTTACCCAAATTACAATCTGGCAACCCTGCTCAACAGTGGAGTCAGCCTGCTCCTAAGGACCAGCACCACAGAGTTATCTGCAATCACTCAACAGTGGAGTCAGCCTGCTCCAAGGTTCAGCACCACCGAGTACGGACCAGGTCCGCACCGCCCTTATCGGCGGCCATCTTGTTGCTAAGGCACGTGACCGCCGTGACCTTTGGAAAAGTAGTGCGAGCCCCGTGAAATCAGAGGGGTAGGGGAATCAGGGATTCTAAAATTGCGCAGTATTTTTACTTACCGGCAAATTTAAAAAAAAAAAATTCACGGGGCTCGCATTACTTTTCCGGCGGTGCCGTGCCATAGCAACAAGATGGCCGAAGGATTGGGGGGACATTCTAATATTTTAAGGAGTATTTTTTAGCGTTTTACATAAGAGCAAAATAGTTGTAAAAATGAAGAAAACAATGGGTACTCACCGATCAGGCATCGGAATCACAACAAAGGGGGATACACTTTTTAAATCCTTTTAGAAATTCACGCATTTGATCACTGCTGCCACTATTAAAATTCTATAGCTATACCTAACCCAAACCCTAAAATTAAATTTTCTGAAATTGATAACTAAACCTAACCTAAGAACTGTCTTGGATCGTCGAGATGAGGTTCTGAATGATTGCTGGGACTCTCGAGATGAGGTTCTGAATGATGACTGGGACCTCAATATTCCGAGAATTCTAAAGCTATACCTAACCCAAACCCTAAAATCTTAAATTTCCCGAAAATTCTAACAAAAAATGGCTACTTAGGCTACTTACTGAGTGCACCCAGAGCAAATGAAGCAAATGTTGTGAAAAGTCCCGCCAGTTAATTAGCAGCACTCCTTTCTTTCTAAATGAGCACAAGAAATTGTTCTTAGATTACACTCATTTATACTTGGGAAAAAAAAGAACAGGAGAGCCCCCCTCCTTTCCTTCACCCCATTTTTATTAATGTACATTAATTTCTAATTTAATATTAAATTAGGCCCTCCTCTAAAATCTCTCCCCTCATGCCCCTCCTCTTTTTGTTTTAATTTATTAACCGAAAGCGCGCTGCGCGCAAGAATACAAATGCAATTATGACAATAGACATATTATTTACATTTTACCTCAAGGGGAGGTCATAAATAAGTAATTAAGAAAACAACAAAATTCAAGGGAAGCAACTCTTCTGCATAGCAACCGGAAGAGACGCGACGCTGCGGACCTCGGTATTCGTTTTAGCCCGGACCAGACCTACTCCTCAAGGACATCAGCTGAATTATCAACTATAGCGCCTTGCAAGGACACGAGGTTTAAATCTTTAAGTACCATACAATTGAACATTAGTTATAAGGGCAGAAGCCTAATGATAATGTCATTGTTATAGGGAATTGATAAAAGCTTACTATAGACCTTAATCATGAGAGATTTGGATTAGTTTAAAATTCATTGTGTAGAATCAGAGAAAGTTTCGAATAAGACAGATAACTTTAATTGATTATTTCTCAATACAATGTACATAGTGTAAATAAACTTATATTTCATTTAACTTTACACTATTCTTTTTTGTTGTCATCAATTGTGAGATCACTAAAGTTATATCTTTGTAGGCGAGAAGTTAATTATTATAATCATTATAGATTATCCCTAAACCACGAACCAAAGTACAGGAAACACATCTTTTATCGCCACAAGCCCTAGTTTTTACTAATCAGCAAACAATTTCTAAACACCTGTTGACTTTTATATTTATAAAATTAATTTGACATTTTTATTCAAGTGCCTCAACTTTAATACCTTATTTAACTTCTTTTGAGTGCTACCTGTTTTTAAAAATAACTTAATGAAAATATCGATTGCCTGTTTTTATACTTCCCTTGAAATACTTTCATTTGTTCGTGTGACAAGCTCAAATTCAAATTTAATAGCTTTAATTAATAAATAGCTATTTTGTAATTAAAATAAATAAATTATTATTATTAATAGACAAATGTTGATGAGATTCATGTTCCTACATACCTTCAAAAGTCATTTGTGTTCCCATTGCTCCATTGTTCAATGGTATCTTATGGAAAACAAAATAAATTGGAAAAAAAATTACAAATCCAATTATTTCTTAGTAAAAATGCTTTGTTCATTAGGTCTAAATTGGTTTGCATTTATCTACTATTGAATGTTCATTCTCTGTTGGGTTGAGCCATTAGGCTCTTAAAACCCGGTTCAATTTTTCGCAGGCGAGCCTCAACATTTGGGCATTGCTGTAGAGGTAGTCCTCTGCAGGTGTTGCAACTTCACCAAATAAAGCCCTGTCCAACTCGGGGCAACTCTCTAGCACATGGGTCACCGTCTCCTCCAGGTAACCACACAACCTACAGGCCAGTTCCCTTCTAGTGTCAAACTTGTATAGGTAGCTTCATATGGGACAATGGTCAGTTCTCATCCTAGTTATGAGAGACTGACTACTACGATCAAGTTTCCACCAGGCATCGCTTTTGCTCGGTCGCGGCAGTTTCTGGTAAACCTTTCTGGCCGTATTCCCATTCTTCCAGCCCTCAAGCCACTTCTCTCGGAAATGGTCTTTTAGCCACGACTTGACCCCCAGTTGGGTCAAGGGCTTATCGGGTTGGGGCTGGGCTGCGCCTGCCCTGGCCAGTGCGTCGACCCTGTCTGATTGGGCCGTGCCGCTGTGTCCGGCCATGAACTGTAGGACTACTTTGCCGCCACGTGCCAGGATGTCACCTACTGTATCCAGAATGGCACTTACTATCTTGGCCTCCAGAGAGCTTCGACTCAAGGTTTCGAGCGAAAACCGAGAATCGGTGAAGACCACGACAGTCAGGAAATTCTTTCTCTTAGCTAGACGACGGCGTACTTCCTTCAAACCCCTGTGGATCGCGTCCAGTTCTGCTTCTTGACTACTTTTTGTAGATCCACACGGCCCCGACAGCTCTACGCTGTCCGGCCCTGGTTGGGGGTACTGAATTAGCACACCGTATCCACTTTTGCCATCTCTTAAACGTGAGCCGTCCGTGAAGACTTTTACCACGCTGTCTCCATAGGCCTCGATTGTGCGCAGAGTCTCGTCTCTGCATTTGCCAGTGTCAGACGTATATCAGGCGGGTCAAGGCTTTCATGTGGTCCTCGAGCAGGGACCAGTTTCATTCGTTCCCTGAGCTTGGGTAGGGGGACTGATTCTCCAAGTTCGTGGACCGCGTCCATAAAGGAGGGTCTCTTCAGTCTTGTCCTCTTAACCCATCGGTCTTGCAGTTGGTAGCAGGGTTCGTCATGTTCCAACCTACGGTATCGCTCCACCGTAGTCATGATTGCCTTTTTTCGCCTTATCGCCAGGAGTTCTACGTTTGACATTATTTCTACCGCGGCGGTGAGTGTGGTGCGCAACGCCCCACATACGAACCGTAGAGCTTGGTTCTGTATTCGGTCCAAACCCTCGCAAAGACCTGGACCAGGAGGCTGTAATCAATAGCACTTCTCACGCTGCAAAGATAGAGAGCTCTTAGTAGTCTTGCGTCCGCTCCCCAACTCGTGCTAGCCAGTTTCTTCACCAGGGACAATTTAGCTGTGGTTTTGGCGCATAATTCACGTACATGGTTATGCATCTGGAGTTTCTGGTCCAGCTTTATTTTAAAGGGTACACTAAAAACATCTTTTTTCTAAATGGAGAAGTTTGTACTTTAAAAATACCAAACATATTATTAATTTTTTATAATTAATCATTGATTCATACATCGAAAAATTATTTAAAACAACCTCTTCAATTTAATTGCTATTTTATAGATTAAAATAATTTTAATCGATAATTTTTTTTACCGATTAATCGAAATATTAATTGTTAATTTCCGCAGCCCTAGTTTTAACTATTACCATCTTATCTTATATTTTCTTATCTATTACAGATGCTCCTTCTTACAGAAGATTATTGCATCCTACGTTTATCTATGTTTTGTATTTAGTCCTGCCTTCTTATTAGTGTTTTAAACCATGTTTTCACTTGCAACTGATAAGTAAATATGCCCAATATTGAATAATTTATTTACTTTTATTTAGGGCTGCGAAAATTACCGATTAATTTCTCGATTAATCAGTAATTTTTTTTATCGATTAAAATTATTTTAATCGATAAAATAGCTATTAAATTTAAAGAAAATATTTTTTTAACATTTTTCTCAATTTATTTTTAAAATAATTAATTAGTTGATAATTAATAATAGTTTCTTTTTTACGTAAAAATGTCCCCATTTAAAAAGGAGTTTTCGAAAGTGTAAACTTTAAATTAACCTGTTTTATAGGGAAAATGGTATTAAAAGACCATTGTTTTTTTATTATTAATTAACGATAACAAAATTAAAACTCATTGACATTATATTGAACTATTTATATTTAAATGTATATCCTAACAATATTATTATTTTTAAAAAATTTGAATCAAATTAGATACTTAAATCATAATCAATTTAAAAAATGCCAAAAAAGGGCATGCAATGTGAAAAAAAAATCAATGAAAAAATTGATCATGAGGTCTTAACTTAAAAAAAAAAAAAATCATAACTTGGGATAAATATATGAACTTTATGTTTTTGTTAATCATCAAACAAATACTATACAGCTATATTATTTCTATATTTTTAAAATTAATTTGAAATTTTCATCCGAATGCTTAAACTTTAATACGTTATTTAACTTTTTTTTTATTGGTAACTATGTTACTATGTTTTAAAAATAAATCAATAAATAAAAATCATTTGCCTGTTTTTATTACTTCCCTTGAAATTTTCAGTATAATGATGACGTCATACAACTGTATTTTTAGCTTTAACAAAATTATCAATTAATTAATTGGTAATTTTTCAAAAGTTAACGATTAAATTTAACAGCCCTACTTTTATTAAAAAATATGTTCCTTCCATGACTTAAAAGGAAGAATTTAGTTATCAATAATTATGAAAAAAAATTAATACTTTTTATTTCAGAACACTGTTCAAGCATATTGCTAATGGCAACTATTGATCCTGCCTACTGCAACTTGATTCAGTTTGTACCAGCACAGGTTGACTTGACAAATTAGGAGAGAATTAAACCTAACGACCGTACACAGTCCTTCAAAAATGATGGTGATGCTGCTAAAACATTTTATGAATCCCTAATAAATGAAGAATCTCACCAGCAAACTTCTGAAAAACCACAAAGTAAGGTTATGGTTGCGTTCTGGGTTCTGGACTGCACATAAGACAGAACTCTTGTCAATAATAATATGTTCTTTATTGTGGTAGTAATACACGTTTAAATAATCCTTCACTGCTACACGATCTGCATAAGTACAATGGAGTCAATACAGGCCTCCAGTACCTCTAATCACAGGCTTACTGGCTCTGGTTGTCACAATGTTAGAGTCACCTTGATAACACGTAGGACCAACACTCTCTATCCTCACATCGTCCTCTCGTCCACCACACACTCGCCTCTGACCCCTACTCGACTCCCTGGACACACGCACACTACACTATTTATAGCCATTGGGCGATCTCTTAAAAGTCATGGCGTGACATTCAAATGTCCGTTTAACTGAACACAGTTCATAACATTTTCACAACAACTCACAATAAACTCAGTGACAGTGATTCTCATACCTTGACAGATACATTTTATCGAAAAAGCTTTGTCCTAACAACAAAAATGTTCAATTCATGGCAGGCTTAAAGAGACAACACATAAAATTAACCAACTTCATACACAAGAAGTACTTCAGTTGTTTCTTCAACATGTTCAAACAAAAGTAATTTGAACCAAGGCTTAGAGGAGATTAACTCCTCTGAGACATTGGCTAACAGTCAAATAGAGTCAGAATCAGAAACCAATTCAGCCTATTTACCAACATTAACCAAGGAGAAAAGACAGCATTATAAATTATTGCAATTTGGGCAAATGGGACAGTTGCATGAGGTAAAGAAACTTTTATCCAGTGGAGCTGATATAAACTATAGAGATTTCTATGGCTGGACTGTGTTAATGTGTGCTGCTACCGAAGGACATTTAGAACTTGTTCGTGTTTTACTCTAGTGTGGTGCCGATACGACATTAACTAACTCTAATGGTCAAACAGCTGCTGAACTGGCTAATTACGCTGGACATACATATCTAGCACACGAAATAAATGGTTTTAAACAATGCAATTTAAAATCAGAAGACATTGTTGAACCAAATGATTTACCTAGAAAGTTTTTCTGTTCAATTTGTAAATCTGAATTTTCAGACCAAGAAAAACAGAGTCACCAGACCTCTACTCTTCACTTGTTTAATTGTAAACACAAACCCAAAAGCCCCGCTTATTTAATCCCTGAGAACAATAAAGGTTTTCAAATGCTGTTGAAAACTGGTTGGAATGTCAGCCAAGGTTTGGGCCCTAATGGCGAGGGACCTAGATATCCTGTGAAAACTGTTTTGAAAAGAGATCGAATTGGCTTAGGTGGTCAGACTGGAGCTAAAAGAATTACACACTTTAACCCACACGACCAAACGGCAGTTGCAAGGCCAAGAAATAATCCTGAACGCAAATTGACTGCCAGAAGAGCAGCAAAGTATGCAGCTAAATTGAAAGAAATGAAAACTAAACAACTTGAACAACATCTGCGCCAACAGTTTAATGAAAGATCTTGATTTAAAAACCTTGCATAGACTTTGAATGTGATTTTAAAAAAAGTTATTGAGCAATATATTTGTCCACATAAGCGTTGAATATCTGTTTGTTAAAGCAATGTATGGTGTCAGAGCTTTTGCTAACTAAATTGTTTTTTTCTTAGCTTTTCAAAGGAATGACATGAAGTTGATATGCATTAAAATTAATTTATTAATTGAGAGTGTGAGTTAAATAATTTAATAAGTAAGCTTTTTGAGGATAACTCAAATAAAGTATTAATATTTTATTTTTTACTAGCGATTATAGGGTGCCTATGGCGCCCACTTCTTGTAAAAAGCCCAAGTAACTTATTGTTTGATAAATAAGAAATATTACACTAAGTATTATATAATTATAAATCCTTTTTTAACATCGCTTCCTTTTCCATAATTCAAAGATAAGCTAAAACAATGAGTCATATGTCATATATTTTTTTATGGCAAGACTCTTTAATTTATAATTATTTTGCACACCTCCTGATGCACACCTTGTATGAAAATATATTTGCACACCACCATCAAATGCTCACCTTGTTTTTAAAATTTGGGCTGTTATGATTAATTTAAATAATTTAAATTTAATGGTTAACTTTTGAAAAATTAGGGAATAATTAATTAATTGATAATTTTGATTAAAGCTAAAAATAAGATGTAAGATGTCATCAATCTGAACATTTTAAGGGAAGTAACAAAAAACAGGCTATTGCCATTTTTGTATTTAAATATAAGTAGTTCAACATCATGTCAATGAATTTAAAATTTGTTGTTAATTTAATAAAAACAATTTTTATATCATTATAATATATATAATAGCCCAGTGGTGTGGGTTTGTAACGTAACGCTACAGAAGCGATGTACGACAGTCTACAGCAGTTAGTTTAGTTGAAAAATCGTGTTTTGATGAGCGCTGTAAAAATATTTAATAGGATGACGTCATTGTTTGGTGCGCATCGGTGCGCAAAATACAACCCCTATTATTATTAAATACTTTGCGTACATTTCATAAAGTTTAATAATTCGTATTTATCAAAAAAGGACAAGTTAGTTGGTCTTTAAAAAAAGGTTGGCGCCATAGGCGCCCAAAAAAAGGGGGCGCCGCAGGCGCCACGGCGCCCGGCACAATCTATCAAAAAAGGACAAGTTAGTTGGTCTTTAAAAAAAAGGTTGGCGCCGTAGGCGCCCAAAAAACGGGGGCGCCGCAGGCGCCACGGCGCCTGGCACAATCTAGTTTTCCTTATAAAAAAAGCTTTATTTTATTGTTTACACTTCAAAAATCTTTTTTTTTTCCAATGGAGAAGTTTGTAGGTAAATAAAGCAAATTATTGTTAATTATTAATAATTATTTATTAACAAATTGTTAAAACATTATCTTTAAATTTAATCACTATTTTATCTATTCAAATAATTTTAATTGATAAAAAATTTTTACCCAATAATTGAGAAATTAGTTGATAATTTCCGCAGCCCTAATTAATAAATAATATCAAACAATGAGTCATAGCATAGTGTTACACATCCAATGATCCAGTGACTTGGACTATTATTTTATTTATAAGTAGTCACAACCAATGTTCCCTCTAAAGTTGGTTCATGTGCAAAGTGAAAAAAACTGTGCAAAGTTGCAAAGCATTCATTTTTTGTGCCATATTTTAAAATTTGGTATGCGTTAATTCTAAACTGCTGCACGGCGTCTGTCAAATATCTGCACACCCCTTCAGCTTAAAGGGAAGATTGGTCACAACCTAAATATAATATACAGGTAATGTTTAGAAAATAATTTTATAATCTGAGATTGTAAGATTTACAAATGGTGAGATTTTACTAATTCTTCTGTTTGAATTGTGGTCCTCTTATTGATCCAAGATCTTAATTAAAGTCCAAACATTTATGTAAACACTCAACAGACATTATTTGTTTAATGATAGTAATATTTTTATTTGGTGCAGTACAATTTAGGCAATAAAAAATGTGTCTTATATATATTTATATTAGTATTAGATTTATTTAAGTATTATTGTTTATGAATATGATATATTTTGGCATTAGGTTCTTTCATAGAAACATTTTGACTTTTATTTACTGAAAGTGAGGATTTGTTCTCGGGGCCTGAGGAGTCCCCGAGTCACCCAGCTTCCAATGGGTACCTAACTAGACAATAGTTAGGCGGCTGGGGTAATGTGTGGAACCCCTATAGCCGTGGCCTGTGACCGCTGCATCACTTGCCAACAGATCATCTCTCATGGTCTGTGGACGCAATTATCTTCTGCATAGAAGGAGCGTCTGTATATCTAAGATAAGATACTGCTTCTAACAATGAACAATAACATATTGACATATTTTGGAACAACTATCAACTAGGCTTTAGCAGTTTGTACTCAATGAAACCAAAACTTAGAGCACTTGCAAAAGTATACAGAGAGCTTCATAAACACTTGCTTAGGTCCTGAATATAAATCGGCTAAGCCTCACCAACAAAGATTTATGGGGAAAAGATTCACTTTGAGCTTTTGCTGACGGTAAAAAAATTTTTTTAAATGGAAGTGGATAGGGGACACTTAAAATTTACTCCTAAATAGTTTGACAAGATATTCATCAAATTAAACTTCACAGGGGAAAAGAAGGAGAGCGTTAAGATTGGCATTCTGCAAGTAAATACTCAAATTGTGGGATACATCTGGAGGCAACCAGAAAAAAAACATGGGACTTAGATGAATAGAACAGGAAAACAGTCATACAACTACAACAATCTTAACATCAGCTGTCAATAGAATTAAAGGCATGACCAGACAGGACACATTTACATCATCTGTTCACGATCAATGTGATAGATGCAAATTTGTTTTAACTTTCCATCCCCATAATTTTAAGGCCCGCCAGGTGATTCTCAAAAACCGATCAATCCTTATGGCTGACCCTCTAACTCAGCAGGTCTTCAAAAAACCTCCTCTTTTTGCTTTCCGGAGAGATAAAAGCCTCAGAGACATACTTGTAAGAAGTCACCTTCCCACAATGAAAGCACATATTGGAACAAAAGGTTGCAACCGTAACCGTTGCAATACTTGTCCATATGTGGTTGAAATTAACAAAATTTCTTTCCCTCTTGAACAATTCTTAATAAAAGATGGATTCACTTGCACCAGTCGCAACGTGATTTATGCAATTATTTGCAAGAGATGTAAAAAAATTTATGTGGGTGAGACAGGTCGTCGTCTTGGAGATCGGTTTAGAGAACACCTGTACAATATAAATAAACAGGCTCAGTGTCCTGTGTCTAAACATTTTAACAGTGTTGACCACGATGGCATTTTGGATATTGTAGTTACTGGTATTTTATATGCAACCAATACCCATTACGTTGGCTCCATATGGAATTAACCAAATCCACAATTTTACATGACTGCAAAATCGTTTTCCCGTTGTGGTTTTCACTGTTACTTTAGATACTTCAACTTCCTCCTTTTTCTTATACTCTATGTCCGTGTTTATTTTTGTCTTTCATTTCTTTTCATTTTATCACATAGACTTTAATATGTTTTAATTTTAATATATATGTAAGTACATGTAATTGTTTTTGTACTGATGAAGGCATGAGCCGAAACGTCTACCATTATTTGTATTAGTTGATAATAAAGCTTTAATTTATTGTTTCCTTACACAAATAGTCTGTGTAATTTGTTTTTTTAATAAAAAAGCTTTATGCAGTCCTATTCTGTATGAACTACAACATAGGAATGGACAATAATCTTACCAATTGAAGTGTTAAGGAAATGGTCATCACAAATTATTGTAGACTGGTTATATTGAGGTATGTGGAAAAAAATTTATTCCTACTCCTACCATTGTGTGTCTTTATAATTTATATAAAAAAGAACAATTGCCAGACTTCTTCTTAAATCTCTTAGAATACTTAGATACATGTACAATATACATGTGGAATTTAAATAAATTACTTCTTAATTCATTTTGTGTTGATCAACCTTCCAGATGGCTACTAAGTCATATATAAACAAACAAATATTTGGTCATTGACAGGTTGTACTTATTGTGCGAAGTTGGCAATGAAATAATAACATTGAATCTCTTGTATAGCACTAATAAAGTCATATATTTTAACTTTAAAAGGTAGATTGTCTAGTTAAAAATGGCAGATGTGAATTGGAGATTTTACGATCGCAAGTGTTCTAGCTGTGAAATCTTTATGCAATTAATCAGTCTTATTTAACTTTGATAGAAATTTTGAAGTGAATGCAACCTTACAATTTAGCCAACATGACCTGCGTGCAGCTGGCAAACACAATAACCATGGCAAGGCTGATTGGATTGGGCTGTGACTGGCATTGAATCTTTGCTTCAGAATTATAAATAATGTATTTAGATTTCCAAGATTTTTAAATGGTTAGATTGTCTTAAAGCATGGAAGCAATATGAAGAAATTGGTACATAATGGCTTACAATAATACTGATATGATGTTTTATCAATCATAATAAATCATTAAACATTTTTTTTTACATCAAAAACACCATCAATCAAACAACAGTGACATAATGATGCTGGGTGAAATTTTGAAATTTACCAATTAAATGCTTAAACAAATCAATAAGTATGCAATGAAATGTTGATTTGAAAATACATTAGAAAATTATCACTACATCAGCACTTGTTACCTATTACACTTACATTAAAGTTTGATCAGTTATTTTGTCTTTAGTTCCCTATTAGATGGCTTTAATTTTGATGTTTCCATTGCATGATGTGCTTGGGTGCAAAAGGAAGGTATAAAAATTTATAGCAATTTAGAAACACATTTATGAACTTCTTGTCTTATATAATATTATACAATAGTCTTTTAAATAACGGCATGTAATTCATTAAACATTGTCATAATGATTTGAACATATTAGAATGATATTAAAATCTATATTTATTTTATAGTTTTTAATACTGTTTGTTCATCTTGAGTTATAAAGAATGGGAATGGGACATGTTATCTAAAATTGGACGTGACTAAAACTGGTTAAATAGTTTACCAAAGACTGTGCTAGAACTGGACTTTTGCTAAAGAGTAGAGCCAGAACAAGGGATGTTTGCTAGAACTGGACTTGATTGCTAAAGAGTAGAGCCAGAACAAGAGATGTTTGCTAGAACTGGACTTGATTGCTAAAGAATTGCTAAAGAGTAGAGCCAGAACAAGAGATGTTTGCTAGAACTGGACTTGATTGCTAAAGAGTAGAGCCAGAACAAGAGATGTTTGTTAGAACTGGAGTTGATTGCTAAAGATTAGAGCCAGAACAAGAGATGTTTGCTAGAACTGGATAAGTTTATTAAAAGTGTGTGTTCACTACACAGTAGGAATATGTTTTCAAGAACTCAATTATTTCACTAGGACTGGAGTGATAAGTTTAAAATTTAATTCACAACCCTTGTAATAAATACGTTTAATACTTATAATATATTATTCTTACAAAAAATGTTATATTACAATGTATTATAAATCACACTTACATTCTCTTGTGTATAGTTTGTATATTATTGAAAAACCATTATACATTATGGTAAGGAAGAATGATTATTTTGGCAGAACTCACCACTAAAAGAATATGGTTAATTTTTGAGTGAGTACACACAGGAAGCATGTTATTTATTATGCAGTTTGCTAGATAACATTAATTTAAAAGCTTGGTAAACATATTTTCACATCAGAATAAATATACAGCAACAATACAAAATGCAAATCAACATAACACTAAATGTGGCCTGACAGATAATGAACTTATTAAATAGTTAGTGGGAATTCCATAGAACTGTCAATTATATCCCCACCGCCCCCATAAATAAATCTCCCCTTTATTGTGTATTTTTGTTTACTTCCCCATATATTGTCAATTCAATAATGCAATAAAAAATTTGACCATTAAAAATCATCAACTCTTGGGAAGGTGATGAATGAATATAGGCATTATTTTACTCTTGATGCCATAGCAAGCCAAGCCTTTCTTTTCTTCATCTCTTCTTTGTTAAGTTTGCTTTTATCTTGTTCATCATGCTGTCGCTTGATCTGAGACAGTTGCTCTTCTTCTTGCAGGTGTGTCCGTAGCTCAAACTTTACATGTTCTCTCATTGGTTGGTTATAAATACTAACACGCCCAATGGCTCGACCTTCTGGGCCAATTTCTATTTGTCCGTGACGATGTTTCCTACCTTCCAAAAGCTCTGCTGCTTTTTCTTTGACCTCTTTAGGATACATCAGCATCGGGACATTGCTAGTTTCATACTGGCTGGTGGAAATAGGCTGATGTGGCTTTGGCCTCTGTAGTAAGCCACTGACACCACCCAGGGAAGGGGTGATACCATAAGGGATGGTTGCCACACTGGTGCAGCCTGTTTTACCTGGAGCAGTGATGGGTCTTGGCTGAAGGGCTAGTTGTGTGTGAGTCTTGCCATCTGAACCCAAGGGCCCAGCAGAAATAGGTCGAATGACCCAACCTGGTGGAACAGTTGTTTTGACCTTGATTGGATGCAGACTTTTGTGTGGCCCTGGTAACACGGGTGTGGCCATGCACACAGTAGAGTAACACTCCTTTGTCTTGACTAATTCTGGTTTGGGCTGTTCCTTGGTTTTGACAGACCATTTGTCAGAGAATTCAGAGACTGTGCCATCTTCTGTCATAAAAGTTTCTAAACCCAGCTCTTCCACTGGAACTTTTGTCCTGGGATCGATACGACTTGGAGAAGAACTCGGTCTCTTCTTGACAGTTTCAGTGCCTGGCTTCCAATCCATCATGTTGTGTTTTGTGTTAGAATTAGTCTCTGATTTATTGATGGACTTTTGGATTGTACTGACTGTGAGGTAAATGAAATCAGGCGGAACAACTCTTTCCTTCTTCATCCGAATTTGTGACCTAAGCAAAGCTTTGATCTCTGACAAACTGATGTTTTTGTCCTTGGGGATTAATGGCTTCTCAAACGCCCATGATATTCTCCTGGTTATGTGAAGCGGCTCCTTCTCGTCCTGATCTCTAATGGTGACACTGAGCTGTGAGGGTGTTGAGTGAACTCTTGATCTGGCAGCGGACTGGGTACCAGGAATAGAGTTCAGGCCCTTTTTGTTAACCATTTGTTCAGGGTTAGATGTTTTCTCTTGGCGGGGAGATAACTGAGTTGGAATTATTTCTGATGTTGACTGAAGTCCATCAGATATTGCAGTCATGCTCTGTACACACTTGGCATTATATAAACTTCTGGAACTCAGACTTTTAGCACTGTGCGGCAGCTGGTTGGCTCTGTATTGCTGTTGAAGTAAAACTTGTCTTGTATTGGAGTCAGGACCGGCACGTTCATGGTGGACAATTTTTGAGTTTGTGGCACCTGCTTTGGACATGCGCTGAGCCCTTATGTAAGGATACGGCTGGGAACGCACAGGTGCATCACTGTAGGAGCCATACTGAACCAGGGGTGGGACTTGGTCACTCTGAAGACTGTAATCCCAGTTGACTTGTTCAAAGTTCATCACCAGCAGGCTGTTTAAAGTGTTGACTGTGATTCTAATACACAAAATGAAAACATCCCAGCTTTAGATATTCATTCACAAACCAGAAATTCTATTTACTAAATTATAAGCATGCACAAATAACTAATTTCTTATCTAACATTTCCAATATCTTCACATATATTTTAAAAATAAAAATGAACAACAGAAATATTTAGTTACAGATTAAAGCTAGGTGATTTAGTTGGCATAAATGAACATTAATCTTTGCTGTTAGTGATAGATTCAATACAAATAAGATTAGCATTGAACTCACCTGTCGCCAATGGCAACCATGGACAGAATAGGGTCACTGCGACTGTTGCCTCTCATGATACGACAACACTGACCAGTGATCAAGTTCCAGATCCTGACTCGCCCATCAGCTGATCCTGTGATCACCCTCAGATAGGTAAACTCCAGACATAGAACTTCCCTGTTTACATTAAGATAACCTCATAAGTTGACAAACATGTTCTAAAACAAAATAATCTGCAATGTGCAGGGCTTACAAAACTGTTTTTAAAAATCATTTCGTTCAATTATTGTTGCAAGTGTGCTATTACCCTCTAAAATTTAATCATAGAGATCTGTGTAACAAAGTAACATCCAACAGAATTGAATGTTTAAACAGTTGCCACATTGAACCATTCTTTTTTTTTACAGCAAATTAAACTACAAGCTTTTGTGTAATTACTTTCTGAGAAGTGTGATAATAAAAGTGGTTTAGCTGAGACCCTCTGTTGAAACCATTTAAAGAGAAGCTATCACTCTCTCATTTTATTTTAGTGATGACAATAATCACAATTACACAAGACGCCACTACCACTACCAAAGTTTTGAATTTAAAAACAGGTGCAAGGATATTAAAATTAAGACAAATTTGAAGAAATAAAACTTAATGGAAATTCTCATTAAAGATGATGCTTACTTAAATGTTAATTGCTGGCATTCTAAATGGTCAATGTAAAGACTCCATAATGCTTCTTATTATCTTACAAATATATTTTTTTAAGTTTAATAATTTGTAAGTTAAAAATTGGATCCGACAGAATGTTTTCTCATAATTTCAAATGTTACCTACTTAAAAAAGTTCACCTAAATTATATTTGAAATTTTATCAGGCAATATTTAGGGCGGCAAAATCAGACCAAACTTAACTGAAAATTGGCACCTTACACCGAATCCAGTCCACACAAGAAATAATAAATTGTATTTAGGTTGCACAGTTCAGCAAGATAATGCTTTCTTTTTTTAAAAAAAAGGATAATTGAAGCCAAAGAAATTTATCTAAGGATACTTTCATTTGCTACTAATATATATGGCAGATGAGGCTCGTCAGCTTTAGGTGGCCGCTCATCTAGGAGAAGGAAAACTGTGACTCCAAACCTCTGCTGCCTTGCGGCCATACTCACTCATGAGAAAGGCTAGAGGAGTAAACCTCAATCACAAATCAGGAGCCGGAATCCCGAAGGCAGCCTGGCGTTGCTCACAACGTCTCTCTGGCAATTCCTGCGACGTAGCTGACACCAAGATGTACTGGCCCTGCCTCTCCCTTGAACCCCTCAGCCGCGCGGAGAGAGGGAGTCTGCTGCATGGGCAACAGCTGACTCTCCACACCACCTGACTCTCCACACCACCTGCCCAGGCCTGTGCCCTGGAGAGGACACTCCAGCTTCGCCTCACAGCGTTGACACAACACGGGAAGTAGTAGTGACCGGTTATAAGCCACCCGCTCAATTGGCGTAGAGCTGGCGCCAGGGACTGCTTCTGACGGTGGGAGAGATATCTATATCTTATTGGACAGCTACCGCCCGCCTCAAGCTGGGCAGCCCCCAGTCAATAAGGTGCTGTCCCGCCACAGTCTGCCTGCCCTACTGGGTGCGTAGGGCTTAAAGTGCACACGTGCTTGACAAGTAGACTGTAATCTCATGCACCAAACAAAATAAATAAAAAATCAAAAAGGAAAACCCCATTCCTCAAGCTGGGGACCTGGAATGTACGGACGATGACACCCGGGATGTCAGACGACCTTAACGATATCAACGATGCCAAGAAAACGTCTGTAATAAACAATGAACTGGCAAGACTGCATGTAGACATAGTCACCTTACAAGAGAAATGGCTGTCAGGTTCTGGTTCACTAAGAGAAAAGGACTACACGTTCTTCTGGCAGGGCAAAGGCGAGGAAGAAGCCAGAGAGCATGGAGTTGGATTTGCTGTCCGAAACACCCTCTTGGGTATGGTAGCACCCTGCCAACAAGGTACTGAAAGGCTTCTCACACTTCGCCTACACACCACAACAGGGCCCGCCTATTTAATTAGTGCATATGCTCCCACGCTCAATTCAACCATGCAGACGAAAGATGAGTTCTACAACCAGTTGGACTCACTGTTAAGCTCGATATCAAAAGATGAGCACGTGATACTGCTGGGTGACTTCAACGCTAGAGTAGGTGCAGACTGCACCTCATGGCCCTCTTGTCTGGGTAGATTTGGCACAGGAAAACTGAACGAAAATGGACAGAGACTCTTGGAACTATGCACTTACCACGATCTATGCATCACTAATACTTTCTTTCAGACAAAACCGCAACATAGAGTGTCATGGAGACATCCCCGCTCAAAGCACTGGCACCAGCTGGACCTAATTATTACCAGGCGCTCTGCATTGAAACATGTCCTCCTCACTCGAACTTTTCACAGTGCTGACTGCGACACAGACCACTCACTGGTATGTTGTAAGCTGAGATTATTGCCCAAGAAAACTCACCGATCCAGACCAATAGGCAGACCCCGCATTGATGTGAGTAAGACTTCTCACCCAGAGAGGAAAGCTGAGTTCATAGCAGCTCTCTCCAACTCACTAAACTCTGAACTGCCAGGCAACAGCACCAAGGAAAAGTGGGAATATCTCAGACTGACCATCCACAGCACAGCCATGCAGACCTTCGGAAGAAATAGGAAGCAAAACAACGACTGGTTTGAGGCCAACTCTGCCACACTCACCCCTGCCGTAGAAGAAAGACGAAGTGCCCACCAAAAATACAGGCACTCCCCAAACCCAAAGACACTACAGGCGTACAGATCAGCCAGGAGTAATGTTCAGAGATTAGCTAGGCAATGCGCAAATGACTACTGGCTCCAACTCAGTCAGAGCATCCAGCTTGCGGCTGACACCGGTAATGTTAGGGGGATGTATGACGGCATTAAAAAAGCCTTGGGGCCGGCTAAGAAAGTCATAGCCCCACTGAAGTCCTCAACTGGTGAAATAATCCGTGACAGGGCTAAACAGATGGACAGATGGGTGGAGCACTACTCAGAACTTTACTCCCATCAAAATCATGTAACCCAAGATGCCATCGATGCCATCCAAAGCTTCCCCCTCATGGCAGAACTGGACGACATACCCACCCTGGCAGAACTAAAAGAAGCTATTGAGCGATTACCAATAGCCAAGGCCCCCGGTCAGGACGGAATACCACCTGAGATCATCAAGTGTGGCAGCACCGTATTGCTGGAACACCTGCATGGCCTCCTCTGCCAGTGCTGGGAAGAAGGAGCTGTACCAGAGGATATGAGAAATGCCAATATCATCACGCTGTATAAAAATAAAGGAGACAGAAGTGACTGCAACAACTACAGAGGCATTTCTCTCCTCAGCATCGTGGGTAAAGTCTTTGCACGCATTGTTTTAAATAAACTGCAAAGACTTGCTGAAAGAGTATACCCTGAATCACAGTGCGACTTCCGGGCAGAAAGGTCAACAATCGACATGATCTTTTCTTTGAGACAACTTCAAGAAAAGTGCCGAGAGCAACACATGCCCCTTTACCTGGCCTTCATTGACTTAACAAAGGCTTTTGACCTGGTCAGCAGAGATGGTCTATTTATAGTCTTGGCTAAAGTTGGCTGCCCACCGAAATTGCTCAATATTATTCAGTCATTCCACAATGGTATGAAAGGCACGGTGCAGTATGACGGTTCAACTTCCCCTCAATTTGATATCCTCAGTGGAGTCAAACAGGGCTGCGTCCTCGCACAGACACTCTTTGGCATCTTTTTTGCCTGCCTTTTGAAACATGCCTTTGGATCCTCATCAGAGGGGATCTATCTTCACACACGTTCGGATGGTAAACTATTTAATCTGGCCAGGCTGAAGGCAAAGACGAAGATCCGAGAAACGGTCATCAGGGACATGCTTTTTGCAGACAATGCTGCCAATGCAACTCACAACGAAGCTGATTTGCAAAGCCTGATGGGCCGCTTTGCCAAGGCCGCCAGGGACTTCGGACTAACCATCAGCCTCAAAAAGACCAACGTGATGGCCCAAGACGCTGAACCACCCAACATCACCATCGATGGCTGCCAACTTGAGGCCGTGGAACGCTTTACATACCTTGGATCCAATATCACCAACAACCTGTCCCTTGATATCGACCTAGACGCAAGGATGGGCAAGGCCTCTACAACTCTGGCTAGGCTCTCAAAAAGAGTATGGGGCAACAAAAAGCTGACCATTAACACCAAAATTGCTATTTACAAGGCATGTGTGCTAAGTACCCTCCTTTATGCCAGTGAAACCTGGACCCTATACTCCAGACAAGAAAGGAGGTTGAGTGCTTTCCACATGCGCTGTCTCTGGCGCATCCTGGGAATTACCTGGCAGGACCATGTCACCAACAACGAAGTGCTACAACGGGCGAAAATCCAAAGCATGACAACTCTCCTTCGCCAGCGTCGGCTTAGGTGGTTGGGACATGTGCGCAGACTGGAGGATGGCAGAATCCCAAAGGACATCCTCTATTCTGAGCTAGCCAAAGGAAAGAGATCCACAGGCCGGCCTCACCTCCGTTACAAAGATGTGTGTAAGAGAGACCTCAAAGCTATTGGCATTGACATTAATAGCTGGGAGGAACTCGCTGGGGACAGGTGCAGTTGGAGACAGGCATTGACTGCTGGGCTAGAAGCAGGGGAAAAATGCCTGCAACAGGTCGCAGACGAAGTTCGACTAAGGAGGAAACACAGAACAACTCAGCCAACCAACAGCACTACCTTTCAGTGTGAGAAGTGCAGCAAAGTCTGCCATTCGCGAGTGGGCTTGTACAGCCACAGCAGAAGCTGCAAGATCACGCGCAGAAATCCTACAGGGGCACAGAATATTCCGTCGTCTTACGAGACATAAGGAAGCCAAAACTATTAACCTCATTCTTTGAAATACATTTTATCAAAACTAATGTGACTTAACTTCAAAGCTGAGTACAAATATAAGAAGACTTACTTAGGATGTCTTAAGGCAGCTATGCACCTGGAATGAGTCCCTACAGCACTCCAGCCCAGGACATAGCCATCCTTACTCCCAGTGACAATATGCCAGCGGTCAAACTTAATACCTGTAACTGGCTCATGGTGACCTGTAAGTGTCTGGAAACAAACCAAAATGATAATTATAGACTAATGTAGAGCTCTTAATAATGTATAATTTAATATAGACCCTTAAGTATACCCATCATATAGAGTTCAGGGTATTAATGTATTTTTCATACAACAGTAATTTTATGATAGCATTTATTTTTGAAAATGTCTTTGAATGAAAGAAAATTTCATGACCCTTTTCTCTATGAGCTCAAAGAATTTTTATTCCCCCCCCCCTTGNTAAAAAAAAAAAAAAGTTGCTAACATTAACAGTGCACTTATAGAGAGACAAAATAAACACAAAAAAAAGTAAAAATTTCTTATAAAAAATTTTTATTGCGAAAAAATGAAAATTGTTCACCAAAATTGGCAGTCAACAAAAAGATATCAGGATCAAATTGTTTTGCAATAACATAATGAAAATTTGCATACTCATTGACAATGCTATTGTTAAAATAGTTACAGGAATATATTAGCAATGCAATGATTAAAAGATCCACAAAAAAATTTTTTGTATGGTCATAAATTTTCAAAAAATATTTTGGGGTAGCATCTGAAAAAAAATTAATTGAAAAATTCCTTTACATAAATCCAAAAAAAGAAACTTGTAACTTTGTAGAGAATAACCATGTAAATAAGTATGGCAAGTTTGAAGTCGGTAACTATAATACTTTTCCTGTCTTAACAAAAAGCGTTTTAAAAAAACGCAAAAAATGCAAAGTTGAGAAAAACGACAAAAAAGCTTTAAATCCTATTTTTTTAAAAAATTAAACATCTTATAAAAATATTAGATTCTTACAGAATGAATATATACCATTTATAAATGTAATAAAACTATAAAAGCATAGATATAAAAGATTTTAAATAAATTAGTACACTTTTTTAAACACTAACCAACATCTTTGAGAAAATTATGCCAATAGTGAAAAAATTAAAAAAAAATATTTTTAAGCCTTGTTAGTTAAAAAGACATTAATCAACATGTACATAACATAAATCTTAAGATTCATGCAAACTATAAAGCTTGGATATACAAAATTACTCTTTGTGATAAGTCTGACGTCAATAAATTTATGAAAAACAAAGGCAAGAAAAACTAAACAACGACATGAAAATTGTAAATTAAAAACATTATAGGCTATTCATGTACAATTATTCGATGTAGGCATCATGAATATAAAAAAATCATTATGCATTTACAGGATATAATTGAAATTTCTTGACAATAAGAAAAAAAAGGAGGAAAAAAATTGTTAAAATACTTTCATCAAGAGAAACTTTACAATACCACTGCCGATGCTTAAAAAATATGTATGAACAATTCATAATTTTGAAATAGAACTGGTTAACAAATTTATACACAGAGCTCATAAAAATATCAATTCATTCATAATAAAATATATATTTCTAAATTAAAAATCATTAGAACCCCCTGCTACATACTGTGCACCCCCTTCCACCAATAAAAGCCTATCTGCCTCCCTCCTTTCAGCCCCCCTAATTAACTCCCTCCTCCTCTTAACATTTAATTTTAATGCAGACTCAGCTTTCCTAACCCTAACATTATCCCTCTTATTACCTAGTTCTTGTGTCATGTTACCTATCCCCAAACCCACTGATGATAAAAAGTCCTTGGACGCCTTCGACCCCATATTGAACTCCCCAACACCAATGGCTACAGAAATTTCCAGCCTAGACCGTTTGACAAAAATATGCTTGGGGCATCGGGACCATATGAGTGAGTGGATGCACTCATTGACATTCTGGGTTTTTCCTTGAAGGCACCTACGCAGCAAGTCCTCATTAGTCATTCGTTCATAAACATCTTTCACATATCCAGCTACAGTTGGATTGAGGTATGTCGAAATATGTGAAAGATGTTTAGGAACAACCAAACCTTTTGCTAATGCCTTCTTAAAAAAACACCAGGATGTCTCACCATTCGGGCAGTCATCATGGTGGGGGTCTTCATCAGTTGAAGTACAATGCCAGAATCCTGCCCAAATCGCCCGCTTCATGTCTTCCACAGACTTGTTTGATCTAACGGCTTTGGTGAAATATTTCTGTAGCCGTTTGATTTTTTCTTGGGTGAGGCGCCCAACACCCTTACCACCAAGGGTTATTGCTTGTTTTTTTTTGGTTTCAACCAAATTTCTTAGGGCAGTTCCAAGTCGTTTTGAAACATGGTTTACGCACTCATGCTTTTCCACTACCAAGTCCAGATATGGGTTGGATTTATGTATGGACTTGATAGTGTTTGTGTCACCATCCGACACAACAGTACGATAGCGTAAACCATGTTTTGAAATGGACCTGCCCCACAATGAAACAGCAGCCTGTTGTTCCATGCTGCCACTGGACCCAGTGTGATTTACATCACAAGCTGCTTTGTGCCCTTCCATCCAAGAGTTGAACTTTTCAGTCCCTTGTGCATGCATCTTCTTACCCGTGGTGGAGCATTTTTGGCAAAACTTTGAAAGACATTCAAAGTCTACCACGAGCCCAGTTCTATTTTCGATTACACAACCGATGCCAGACTTGGAGCTGTGGCCTCGAGTGTGCCAACTACCATCATATGACACATCAATATCTAATACCTCTGCCTGGCCCTGTTCTGGATAAGCTGCCTTCACTTTATCCACTGCAAGCTCCAACATCTTATCTTTGAAGGTTGGTAGACATTGATGGATGGTTGTGGCATGCTGGTCGAAAGTCTTCTGGTGCATGCTAGGAACATTAATTATTTCAAAAAACTTCCCCATACCAGCATGCCCCAACCCAGTCACTAATGATGCTGCCACAGCTCTTTTGTTAACATCAAATACTTTGCCGTTGCATAATACCGACGAGTAGGAAGATGCGATGACAAAGTGACATGAATTGCACATTACCTCTAAGAACAGTGCAAGTCCAGAACGTTTGCCTTCATTATTTTTAACAATAAAATGCCCCTCCTGGCATTCTGGGCATGAAAAATTATTAAAAAGGGGTTGCAGAGCATCAATCTGCATCACAGTTGCTGATGACAGTTCTTTGGGGTGCTGATCTTTTGTTTGAAAAGAAAACAGCTTGGCCTTTGAGGCCGACGTTGCCACAGAGTCCTCAATTGCTGAAGCCGGTGGTGGTGATGCCAGCAGTGAATCCAGTAGTGATGATACTGGTGAAGCCGGTTGGGGTGACTCAGCTGGTGAAGCCGGTTGCGGTGACTCTGCTGGTGAAGCCGGTTGCGGTGACTCTGCTGGTGAAGCCGGTTGCGGTGACTCTGCTGGTGAAGCCAGTGGCGGAGCTGCTACTGAAGAAGCCAGTGGCGGTGAAGCTGGTGGTGGTGAAACCAGTGCAGAGTGGCCCTGGTTCAACTTGGCGTCTAGACCAAGTCTAGCCTTCAGAAGTTGTTTCCTTCGTCTATTCATGGGTGCCATCGTTTCCTGAATATTTTACCAATAAAAAAGTATTATGTATTAGACTTTTTAAAGAAAATTAAAATGATTAATTATAAATTGCTACCATTATTATGATTATAATTATAGAATAGTTACCATGACCATGTTTGGGGAGAAAAAGAAAATAGGCACATTATTATATTATCTTTATAGATTTTATAGAATTAAACAATTAAAAAGTCAATAGATTTATTGTATTTATTGGTGTAAACCATTTCTTTGGTCGATAATATCATTACTCTTTTACTCTTTACATTGTTCAAGTCAAATTGATTGAAATTGTTGTCATTGCCTTTGACTTTGACAACAAACTTTTTTTTGTATAATATCGTGACCAATTAGCCACGTGTAAGAATGAATATAAACAAAATGAAATGAGATCTTTATTTCTATTTAATAGTAAAATACGTAATTTAATTTTTTCGTTTTAGGCCTTCAAAACTATTTATTTTAGATCGTTAGCCAGTCACAGTAAACACGTGTAGCTTACGAAAAAAAACACACTATTACTATACTATTACTAGTATTACTATGACTACTAATACTAGTGTGAGAATAAACCAATCACAAAATTAATTATCCACCAAATTTAGCATTAAATATTTATTTAATTTTACAACGTCTAAGTAAACTTACCTTTTAAAAGCAATAGAATCCGTTCAAATAGATAAAATTAATTTTAAAATGCGTTTTTGAAGGCTTCAAACGATAGCAGGTTGCGGTAACGGTAACAAACGATCCGAGGAGAATTGGGTAGAAGAATGCTGCATTGTGGGATATAATTTTTCAATCTAGGTCACCCCAATAACAAGCCGACCAATGAAAGTTACGGATATATATAATGTTTAAATATCAACCAATAGGAAAGCATGTGTGAAAGAAAAATTAACCCGGGCTGACGGAACAAAGAATTCCTTGAAGGGTTATTTCTGGGCTTTGTAATGGGCGATAACATTTCAAAGTCAAGAGGGTGAGCTTTCGAACCATACCAAACATCGTATAGGTCGCTCTATAATAATAATGTCAATGAACAGGTGCCCGTTTGTTATTTTTCCTCATGATTTTTCGCCCCAATGTCTATTTTCTATTCTTACTATACCACTTTAAAATACATTTTAAAACACTTTAAAATATTTTTTAATGAAAATGAAATATTCCAAACTATAGCTAAGAGGATAATGTAGTGGAATTTACCATTATCTCATATTTGAAAAAAATTACATAAATATCGATATTTTAACCCGTGGACCACCTTAAAGTATATCACATAGTTCATGAAGGAACTTGTTCCCTAAATATATTGTATTTTCCCTTTTAAGAAACTTTGCTCATTGGCCTACAGTAATAAAAAAATTTGATAGAAATATCTCATGGAAATATCTGATTGATTGAAATATCTGATGGAAATATCTGCTTAACTACTTTCAAAAGACAAGATAACTTTTTCTTTGTTAAAAAAATTATTATCCTTAGCAATATAAAAAATCAGTAGGATTTAAAGTGAAATTACTTTCAAAACAGTGTTGTCATCAACATCAAACAAATGCAGTAGACACATTGCAGCCAATAGTCAATAACTTCCCTTTTTTTATCCATAATTTTTGTTATATCTATTTGTCTAGGACTTCATTTTAGGAGTTTGACACTATGAGAGCTATTAAATGGAGCTAGCAGTAATGTTTCCATTAAGCTGTACGGCTGTTCTGCCATGCAGATATCTAGCTGATGCTACCCAGCTGTTTAAAATAAATGCACAGCAAATTTTGTAAAATATTGCACACAAAAAGGATGATGTGCAACTTGGCACACTAGTTTTTTTGTAAATTTACACACAAACCAATGAACCTTAAAGAGAAAATTAGCTAGCAGATGTCTGTCTTGTCATCCCTTGAAATTTACCTTGATTAGATTTCCAGATGCAAGTTCCCAGACCTTGACCTTTCCTGCTTCACAGCCAGAAATGCAAATGTCTTGAGATAATGCCACTGCTAACACTGGTGCTTGGTGCTTGAATGTCTTTTGGCATTTGCCAGTTTGCAAGCTCCAAACTACATAAGTAAAAATAATTAGAAAATTAAGTTTGATATTTTTATTTTTTTAAAATAATCCTAACACTTCAAAAAAAAAGAATTTAATAATTCAACTTGTAGTTAAATTAGTTTTCACTTAAAACAATCATGTTAACTTAAACACCAACTGTTTATAAAAAAGATTATTTTAAGATATCTTACTCTTGCAATGATTGTCTTTAGCACCAGTAGCCACCACATCTCCATGGACAACAATGACCATTACTGTATCTTGATGCCCACGCAGAATTTTCAGACACTGACCAGTCTCTATAGACCAGCATCTAACAAAATAATTGTGTAACTACCATTGAAATTAAATAATAGTTGTCTGGATTGTCTTTCCTTAAATAATATCTTCAACCCCAATAAATAACTAATACATTTTACAAAAACATTAAAAATTATAAAGTTTAATATTTTAAAACTATTTGATTAGTGTCCAGATATTTTTATGCCATTGCTAGTAATATTCATTATATGACAATTTATTAAAACAGTATTTTGGTACAGCTAACAGTTTCATGTTCATGATATACGTGTTTATCTAAGTAATGATGTTTTACCTGACACTTGTGTCATAGCTTCCACTCAAAACTTTCCCCTGGTCTTCCATCAAATAGCAGCATCGAATGGAGCCTGCGTGACCAATGATGACCAGACCTGTTTCTTTGCCTGAAGTGCAGTCAATAAAGCGGACTTTTCTGTCCTTTGACCCAAGTGCAATGATTTGACTTCCATCTGTATGCATCACTCTGTTGGGATCTTCTCTGTTTAAATAAAATATTATTGTGTATGAACCCATTAAAACAACAACAATTTAATTTAAAAATTCATATTTGCAAACATTGGATCAACACTAAAGCCCATCCTCCCCAATTTAAAATATTTACTTTTTTAACATTATCTGAATCTAATATGTAAAACTAACCATTCATTCTCCCAACATCTCACCCATCCATTCACCCAAAGTATCACACATCCCTTCACCCAACATCTCACCCATCACAACAACCATCCATCACCCAACATCCCCCATCACAACACCCATCCATCACCCAACATCCCCCATCACAACACCCATCCATCACCCAACATCCCCCATCACAACACCCATCCATTCACCCAACATCACACCCATCACAACACCCATCCATCACCCAACATCACACCCATCACAACACCCATCCATCACCCAACATCACACCCATCACAACACCCATCACAACACCCAACATCACACCCATCACAACACCCATCCATCACCCAACATCACACCCATTAAAACAACCAACATCACACCCATCACAACACCCATCCATCACCCAACATCACACCCATCACAACACCCATCCATCACCCAACATCACACCCATCACAACACCCATCCATCACCCAACATCATACCCATCACAACACCCAACATCACACCCATCACAACACCCAATATCACACCCATCACAACAACCAACATCACACCCATCACAACAACCAATATCACACCCATCACAACAACCAATATCACACCCATCACAACACCCAATATCACACCCATCACAACACCCAATATCACACCCATCACAACACCCAA
>MUZC01000773.1:80171-114268 GCA_002072015.1 Radix auricularia | reverse complement strand
ACAAGTATACTATAGTATAGCAAAATCGGCTGATATTCTTATAATCGGTAGACCAATACTTAAATTAAATCAAAATCTATTTTAAAAATTTATTTCAATAAATTTAGATTTTAGAATTAATACACACACAAATAATGATAATAATGTCGTATTTTAATATATTTATGCGTTTACAATTTACAGAAGAGTTTCTTAAGATTTAATTCTTTCCAGTTCCAGGTGTTTACTGCAAAGAGTGACTAAAACTAGTCGTAGCAGAAGTTGCGTATGTCGTAGCACTAGTTTCCTGACTAGCGCTACGACATGTCGTAACGCTAGCAACATCCGACCGGTTCGTCTGCTGCTACGACAATCTTGTCGTAACGCTAGCAACATCCGACCGGATCGTCTGCTGTTACGACATGTCGTAGCACTAGTTTCCTGACTAGCGCTACGACATGTCGTAACGCTAGCAACATCCGACCGGTTCGTCTGCTGCTACGACAATCTTGTCGTAACGCTAGCAACATCCGACCGGATCGTCTGCTGTTACGACATGTCGTAGCACTAGTTTCCTGACTAGCACTATGACATGTCGTAACGCTAGCAACATCCGACCGGGTCGTCTGCCGCTACGACAAAATTGTCGTAGCGCTAGCCACATCCTTATAAAAAATTAAAATATATTTACTGTAATAGTTTTGTTACTGTAGGCTATTTTAAGTTTAAGCTATATTATAATTATAGAAAATATAGGAAAAATGGTTTTTAAAAATTAAAAACAATAAATAACCCCGCCTAAATTACTCTTACAGTTACTATACTATTACTATTACTATTACAAATTACACTTAAGTAATGATTAATGATGTTCCTCATTAACGAAAGAATAAACACCGCATTAGGAAATAAAAGTGTAAATATTTAAGAACAATGTAAGTTAGCTTATTTATTGTACAACTCAGCCCGTAGTCACTGGCGTTAGCATTCTTTCTTTCTTTTAAAGACGATAACGAAAAGTAAAGAAATCCTCTTGTAACGAGTACAGGCACTCGCTAACGCGGTCCCCTAGGAAACCGAATGGAAATAAAATAGAGTAATTTCCCCTACACTAAAAAAAATGATATTTTTTATGTTTTCAAAATTCAAAATAAATTGTATTAGTATAAACCATCCAGAGTTTGAAAGAAAATAATGTATTAATATTTCCATCTTAACGTGATATTTTCTCTTATATTTATACTGAGTACGTGCTATTGAAAGTAAATTATAACCGGAAGTGATATTTTGTTCGAGACAGCTTGCTTAGCAACTAATGCTACATTTGGTTGCGAAAATGGAGGGGCTCTTATCATTTCCCCCTGGGCATCTGCTGAAATTTTATCAGCAGACACCAACAGAGACAAGCAGTGCCAGATAATTAACACAGCTTGTATCTATTGATATTATTGCTTAAATTTGACTTATTGTTTGACCACATGAGCTATTAGGTCTAGAACTAGATTCTACATAGTGATTTCCAGATCAACAAAATTGTGTAAACATTTAAATTTTAAATTAAATCTTAAGTACATTAAAAGTAAAAAGGCATTGAAATGGCGCTAGAGAGAGCCAAGGTCAGTACTAATCGTTATTTATGTATATTAGGGCCTCTTTAAAGCTCTTTTTACTTTGTATATGACCATGGCTATGTCTATTGACAATTTATTATTGACATTGATAATTATTAAAACACTTAACTGAATATAAAAAAAACTTCAAAAAGCAAAGTAAAACATAATTGATTAAATTAAATACTACATTTTTTTCAAAAATGCCAGATTTTAAATATGATTTGACAAATTATATAATTTAAACTGTCTCCCATTTCATGAGACAGTTTGGCATGATTTAAGGTGAAACAATGTGCTGGTAAATTCCATTTTCTCTATAGTCTATACTTTAACTTTACTTTTATGTTACTTTATCTTATCTGTTACAGATACTCCTTAAACTACCTATAGCCTATGTTAACTATGTAGTAAACTGTTGATGGTTTAGGGTTATAGGTTTAGGTATACATTTTTTCTTACCTAATTTCAGCTGTTTTTGTTTGTTTGTTTGTTTGGTTTTTTTTGCAACCAACTACAGTAAAAATATATATATATATTAAAATATAGGCCTACTTATAGGAAAATCTATGATAGCATAACTTATTACATGTTACATATGTGAGACAGAAATGTCTTTAATCTACACACCATAGTCCTCAATCTCTTACAATTTTATTGTTTTAAATACACATAAAACATCTAAACATTTGTATCAATAATGGTTATTAAATTATTATACTGCACTTAATTTAAACAGGGTTTTTAAAATGTAACTTATATTCCATATAAATTGCTATTTGAGGCACAATTACTAAGCTTCAAAATAGTCACTTTAATATGCCCAGCATTTATTTAATAGAGGACTTTGAAATATGTCATCCTTTGAGCAATAATTTGTAAATTTCAATCATCTAGTCTCACCTTCTTTTAAACTTGTTCAAGATAATTCAAAGGGCAAATGGTTTGTTTATCATCATATATATATTACATAACAGTTTAACTTTTACTTTCATTTTATTGCAGACAATTAACTTTAATCTTTAATAAGTACAAATAAATTTGTAGTTTTTATCTTAAAATAATTTTCATTTCTTCCCAATAAAATAGCATTTCATAAAGCTTTCAATATTGATATTCTATTTACTTGCATACAATTTTAGCTTTGTGAAACACCTGTGTACAGCAGCAGTAAAGTGAGAGGCCTTCCTGGCCTGCCACCACTTCCAGCTGAGGGTAGCAGAGAACCATCTGACTTGTATAAAGTAAGATGGACATAAAATTTAATGAGTTTTTCTATCAATTGCCTCATATTTGTAATTATGAACTCTGTGTGACCCATGGTCTGCCTTGTTTTACACAATCCCTTGTCAGTTGTTGCAAAGTATAATAATTATCAGGATATGAGAACACCTAGATGATTCTCAGTTTAACATCTTACCCTTATTTCTACACCTCAAAATATTTGGTACAATTTGTCTCCATTTCCCTTAAAATGATAGTCAAAATTAAATGGAAAAGACGTAAACAAGGTAAGGGTTAGCCTGACTGAACATAACAAACAGCGAACGTTTCGGCAAAGAGCCTTTATCAATGAACATACAAGACACAAATAAAACGAAAATAAAAAAAAAAATGAAGGAACTTAGCTGCGGTGAAATCCAAAGTATCCAAAAAAGATTTTTGGATACTTTGCATTTCACCGCAGCTAAGTTCCTTCATTTTTTATTCAACATTGTTATGATCGTTGGCTAATCAATAGATAGGAAAACACCACCACTATGATTATATACTATTATATTTTAAAAATGAGGAGTGATATGTTCCACTTCTATTGCTCTCTCACAATGTCTTCACCAAAAAAAGGAATTTTAAATTTCCTTATTTAATATTTATCTCAACATCTGAGTTAAAAGTAGTGGTAAAGTATTCATTTTTGTTCTTGTATATTTTAGAGTTCATCATGGAATGTCTGTTAAAAATATAAAAATGTACTTTTAATTTAATGATTTAAAACGCTTTATTTCCTGTTGATGATTTTCATATTATTATTCCAGATTGTTTTGCGGAACAGTGAGCATCCTCCTCTCATGAAAAGCACCTCATGGACATTAGCCGCTCCCTTTAAAGAACAAAAATTTGACAGAACTCCAAGTGAATCTATTGCAAATGTTTATACCCCAACAGCTAGCAATCTTAAATTGAAAGATTTGCCAAAATTATACAGAGGAAAAACAAAAGGTATCTCAATTAATGTACAAATTTTAACAAAAATATATTTATTAAATAAAACCTTTTTTTTAGGATCTAATAAAGGAATTCAATTGACAGAATTTTTTTTTATATGATATTAATTTTTTTTCAGTGTTCGATTTACCTCCCATAGAGATAAGTGGTATGTCACCTTGAAATTTCCTTCTCTGCTTCATTTTTTATATCTGTGCTTGTAAATGAGGAAAACAATAATAAAAATAGTTGCTCTTGTGATACTAACTTGAAATGAAACAATGGAAAGAAATGGATATCAATAACTAGAAACATTTTGACAATCTTAGAATGATATTGTGAGACTTGTAACTAAAAGTTTCTGTATTTAATCCTTGTATCCTTGGAATTTACTAACCAATGGGTTAATTTAAAAAAAAATTAATTGTTAATGGCAGATAATATGCTAGGTGAAAAAGAAACTGCTTTGTAAAAATCTAGTTTCCATATATTCATTGTGAATTATGCAAATTTTCTCAAAATGTAATTAGGGTATTAAATTTAATTTTCATTGAAATATTATAAATTATTTTATAAACATGTTTAGATGTTTTTAAATGTAATGTTATATGTAATTTTTCAGCTACTGCCTAGAAAATATTAAAAAGTGGATGCTTTTATTGATTTAAATGTCTCATAATTATCAATTTATTTTTGTTAAAAAATATTTTATTATTATACTTTGAATTTAAAAAAATTAAAACTGGCATTCAATTAGTATTTTCAATGTAATTTTCCAGTGGAGCATTTGCCAAGTGCCAAGAAACTCAAGTCAATAAGTAAACTTTATAGACTTGATGAGTAAGTCCATTTTTGAAATTAAAAATAATGTTGTGTAAATACTGCAAGAGCCTACATTAAAAAATTCAAGTTTCAAGAAAACATCAAATTGATGAACTATTTTTCTTTCATCATTGATCACAACAAGTGATTTTTCTAAATGATATAATTTATTTTCTTTACTATAAACTATTTTTCAAATTATGCAAACTCCTAAAATAAAAATATATAAAAATACAACATTAAATGCCATTTCTTTATAGAACAGGAGGTTATTCCTTAAAAAAAAAAAAAAAAAAAAATTAATGAATATAATATTTATTTATTTTATAAAAAATGATCCATATCATTTTCATCATTTAAATATTTAAAATAAACTTGTTATACCAAATACCAATGAAGCTAAGGGATGTTATTTACTATTATATATTAAGCCAAATGACAGTTACAACTCCTGTTGCCTAATTCCTTTTGACATAGAAGATTTTTTAGCAAAGGCAAAACATGTTATAAATTGTATATTATTGTGAATATTTTTTTTACTCCAGTCAAGATTCTGGCTTGACAAGCCAATCCCCTAGTCGACCATTGACTCCCACTGAGCAAATTGATATCATGATGGCTATACAGAATGAGCAGTCCAAAGATACTCATGAACCAACTGAAAGAGATTTAGAAGTGAGTCATTAATTTTAATGTTTGTTTATAAACAGAAAATTATTTCATATTATTTAACCATCAAATATTTTTAAAAGATAATAGATTTTATTTTTGAGAGCTTTAAAATAAATGAGAAGAATACAAAGCTTTCGTTTATTTTTAACGGAACAAAATAGGCTGACTAATTACATTATAATCATCATCACCTGTCATCCCATCTGGGGGAAGGGCCACAAACAAAGGCATCCCAGTCCTGCACCAGTTTCTCCAACTGTCCCCAGAAGTGCCCACTCTTTTTGGTGTCTGCCTACAGTTTCCTTCTCAAAGTCATTCTTGCAATAAAAAATGAATCTTATTTTAAAAAAGAATAAAATGATGGTTAGCTTTCAATATGCTGAGTGTGAGTGAAATAGATCGATAAAATTCCTTACATTATCTATATGTTTTTTGTGTAGTAACATAATTTATTTTCTCTTTTAGCGCTACTATTATTACATAAGGAAAGGGATAGCACCAACTATGCTAGCTCCACAACCAAGCCAACAATTGAAAAACATTGAGAGAATGGTACCACAAAATCTCCTGCAGTCCAAAATTTTGCAACATCTGTGCAATGACTTGCGGCTGGAAATTGCCAATGACTATGAGATGAGTGCAAGGAAAAGTATAGGTAATTCATTGATTAAAAATGAAATATAGTGCACTCATAGGAAAAGGGATTATTAACATATTGAAAAAAAATCACAAATGTTTTTTTTACAAGTGTGAATAATGATTGCCAATAAAGCTGAAACATTGTACTAATATGTGCAAATAACTTTTTAAAAAATTTTGTTCACCCACTCAACTCACATTCTGGGGGAAATGAAATATCTTGCAAAAAACCATTGTTTGAAATAGTTTGAAAATTTTTTGAAAAATTAATTGTTTTTGAAGTTGTGTAAATAGCCTTGTAATTAATATTTGTGGTAGTAGGATTTTCTTTAATTTTTCTTTTAGTGGACTATATTTTGCAAGAAGAATCAGAAAAGAAAAGGCTTCACATTGAATGGATACCTAAGTCTTTTCCACAAAAGTTAGTGAGTTTTTAGTTAATAGGGCAAGTTTGTTATATTATTTGAAATATTAATTTTAAATAAACTTCGAATTACATTTTGCAGATATTCAAGACGTTTAATTTTGCATGAATTCAAGTTACAAAAATGGATTCTTAATGCAGCTTCAATAATAATATGTTAAAATAGGAATGTACAATCTGAAAGACAAAAAATACTTCTGTTTTGAAATTGTGATGTCCTTTAAATTTGACAGAGTGATTCGTGCCCCAGTTCCGTGGCACACAACTTTCATAGCCAGGAAGTCATTCAATGAGCAACATTTGTTTACCACCAATCCAGTCATGTTGAAGCTTCAAAACTTGTGGTTTAATGAGTAAGACGCCACCTTTATTTTGTCATACATTTCAAAGAAAATCTCTAATGCCGATGTTAAGGCCATATTAAATTTGGTGTTGATAGCATTGTTGTTTGACTGAATATGATTTTTTTATTGAGATGATGTCAATTTTACCATGTTTCAGATTTTGCCACCTGCGCTTTGTAAACACGGATGTGCTCCTCATGGCCGACTTACCTCTCTTGCCTCAGGAGTTTGAATCCTTAGTCAAGACGCAGTGCTGGGAAGCTCATGAGTTTCTCAGAAAAACGTAAAGAATGCATTTTTCTGTTTCCTAAATCACTTATTAATTGTCAGTGGCGTGAAATAAGATAATTTCAAAACATGAGTAAAAAGTAACAAGTAAACCTAGTAATTTAATTTCCTGCATGAACACATTTATTTTTGGATTAAGTTTAAGATATGGGAGCATGGGGTCAATTTCTGTTGTGTGTGTTGTTGTTTTCTCCTCAATTTTATATACTTGATGAAAATCTCTGGATAAATAAAATAAAAGTTAACTCAAACAGAAATTGTTAGACAAGGTGCTAAGATAGCCATGAAAAAAAAATGTGTGGAGACTGGATTAGGATAATAAACAAAAATGACTTATGTTGTGATCAAGATACCTGTTTTTTAACTATATGATTGATTTTTGTTTTTAATTTGTAAGCGTAATATTTAGTTTGAAAAATGGGGACACTTCTATCTCAATTTTTGAGACTTTATAAATATCTTATTCCATCATTTGAAAACGAATGCCCAAAATGCAGTGTAAAAAATTGTAATGTAAAAGTTTTCTTAGAATTTAAATTACATGGACACCACATTAACTTCCTTTTCAAAATTGGGATTGTATGTCACTGAATTTTGTTCACATAAAAGCACATAACTTCATCTGCCTTTTTTTAAATAAAAAAAATCCCTTTCCACTTTATTAAACAATAAACAGTCTTCAAATTTTTGTATTTTGTACTCTATACAGCATATATTTTAGCTTTTCTTATAAATATAATAAAAATTCCACCAGTGAAATAATTATTCATGATGAGTCTGCTGGCCAGTTAAAGTTTAAATTCCGACCAGAGTTTGTACACACCGGGCTTAGATAATTGGATGATCTCATTTTCTTGATTAAGGAAATGATTTAAAATAATTATAAAACTTGCAAGTGAGACTTGTTGATAAATGTTCAAATTTTTTTAGTTTGTCTAAAGCCGTGATCAAATAAGCAATCCAAATACCAACCCACAGCTGGATCCCATCATGTGCCAAAGTGTTTGTGGATTACAAGGAGGTGTGGCAGGATTTAGTTCCACCCGGCGAGTATGACAGCACTGACTTGATACAAGAGTTCTTCTCTTGCGTCGCCTCCCTTATGTCACTACAGCTCCGCTCTATGGTAATCAACTCTCTGGCAGATTTTCTCAACTTTTTCAGACGTCATGAGGTAAGCCTATAAATCATACACTGGGCAATTTAAACATTTATTTGTTACTAATATTTAATAATATAACTGTTAATCTTATCATGTGTTTCCAGCTCAAGTTGTCCTTACTTTATGTTTGTTATTTCCCTAATTGTTTAGGCTGGCAATGATTTTGGAGAACGCTATGATGACTTAGCTTACACAGAAAAACAAGTGATGATTGTGAAACTGAAGATTGAAGAGCCCAAAATTATATTTGAACCTACATTCCGAGAACTAAGGGACATAATTCTCAGGTGTTTTTCCGAAATTATCGCCAGTGGTGAAGGACTAACGAGGGTAAGTCCACCCCAAAAAAACCCACCGTAATTAGATATAGTTATTGAAATTTCTTGATTGACCTTAACTACTGACTCATTCTCTAGCAGTGAAAACAACATTTATTAACTTGTTGATGAGTGTCTTTAATCATTGGCTCTCGTAATAATGTTTTAAAATATAGCAGTTTCAAAATTCTATTTGCTAAGATTTGTGTGTGTGTGTGTTTTGTTTTGATAGAGATGTTCAATTTTTGGTCAATATAAAAATACAGATTTATTCATCTTCTTCTTCGTTCTCAATATTGAATATTGAGTTTTGCGTGCCACGAGTTTTGCGCCAAATGGCCCGTGGTCTCCGACTTCAACCTGCTGTATTTTCTGGATTTGCTTCCATAGCCTTTGGTCAGCCAAGACCATCTGCAAGGCAGCAGTTGTTTTTTGACAAGTGATGCAGCATTCACATGCCACAGCTAAGAGTTCCACGCATTACCCCGCCAATTTTCACCCATTAGGAGCTGGGTGGGACTTGGGGACGCCCTAGGCCCCTGGAACAAGTCCTTGGCTTCCCATGGATTCCAACTCATGACCATCGGAACGACAGTCAAGCGCGCTTGCCACTCGACCACCACGCCCCCCATTTTTTCATCTAAAATTTCCCCTAATTAAGGATGGCAAGAAATGTTAAATTTCTACCTGGAAATGGTAAGAGTCTTGAGAGGTCAGTAGTTAAACTGGAAAACAAAGAGTGGCCCAGCACTGCTTCCATCCTGACACCTGGCATGGCAGCTATACTGGGGATGACTCCTAAAACATAATTATTGACCAGGTGGAAATGCAGTATTCAAACTTAGAATCTTTAATGCCAGAAATCTTAAATGACATTAAAAAAAAAACAAATCAGCACTTATAGGAGGCTGAAAAATATTTAAAGTAATTTAAATCTTAGAATGATGATGTTTGAACTGGAAATATATTGTTATAAATGAAATAGATGCTATTGGAGGCTATATATTGTTATAAATGAAATAGATGCTTTTGGAGGCTTTGGGAATATATTGTTATAAATGAAATAGATGCCATTGGAAACTATGGGAACAGCTTGTAACAAATATGATCCATTGACATTTAAAAACATATTTTCCCCAGACTAGAACAATGAATCCACAGAATCCATTAATTTCTGTCTTGTAGTTGGAGTGTGAACTTTACTTTCTGTCTTTTAGGTGGAGTGTGAACTTTACTTTCTGTCTTTTAGGTGGAGTGTGAAATTTAATTTCTGTCTAGTACGTGGAGTGTGAACTTTACTTTAAGTCTTGTAGGTGGAGTGTGAACTTAACTTTCTGTCTTTTAGGTGGAGTGTGAACTTTACCTTCTGTCTTTTAGGTGGAGTGTGAACTTTACTTTCTGTCTTTTAGGTGGAGTGTGAACTTTACTTTCTGTCTTTTAGGTGGAGTGTGAACTTTACTTTCTGTCTTGTAGGTGGAGTGTGAACTTTCCTTTCTGTCTTGTAGGTGGAGTGTGAACTTTACTTTCTGTCTTGTAGGTGGAGTGTGAACTTAACTTTCTGTCTTGTAGGTGGAGTGTGAACTTTACTTTCTGTCTTGTAGGTGGAGTGTGAACTTTACTTTCTGTCTTTTAGGTGGAGTGTGAAATTTAATTTCTGTCTTGTACGTGGAGTGTGAACTTTACTTTCTGTCTTTTAGGTGGAGTGTGAACTTTACTTTCTGTCTTTTAGGTGGAGTGTGAACTTTACTTTCTGTCTTTTAGGTGGATTGTGAACTTTACTTTCTGTCTTTTAGGTGGAGTGTGAACTTTACTTTCTCTCTTTTAGGTGGAGTGTGAACTTAACTTTCTGTCTTGTAGGTGGAGTGTGAACTTTACGTTCTGTCTTTTAGGTGGAGTGTGAACTTAACATTCTGTCTTTTAGGTGGAGTGTGAACTTTACTTTCTGTCTTGTAGGTGGAGTGTGAACTTAACTTTCTGTCTTTTAAGTGGAGTGTGAACTTTACTTTCTCTCTTTAAGGTGGAGTGTGAACTTAACTTTCTGTCTTGTATGTGGAGTGTGAACTTAACTTTCTGTCTTTTAGGTGGAGTGTGAACTTTACTTTCTGTCTTGTAGGTGGAGTGTGAACTTAACTTTCTGTATTTTAGGTGGAGTGTGAACTTTACTTTCTGTCTTTTAGGTGGAGTGTGAACTTAACTTTCTGTCTTTTAGGTGGAGTGTAAACTTTACTTTCTGTCTTTTAGGTGGAGTGTGAACTTTACTTTCTGTCTTTTATGTGGAGTGTGAACTTTACTTTTTGTCTTGTAGTTGGAGTGTGTACTTTACTTTCTGTCTTTTAGGTGGATTGTGAACTTTACTTTCTGTCTTTTAGGTGGATTGTTAACTTTACTTTCTGTCTTTTAGTTGGAGTGTGAACTTTACTTTCTGTCTTTTATGTGGAGTGTGAACTTTACTTTTTGTCTTGTAGTTGGAGTGTGTACTTTACTTTCTTTCTTGTAGGTGGAGTGTGAACTTTACTTTCTGTCTTTTAGGTGGAGTGTGAACTTTACTTTCTGTCTTTTAGGTGGAGTGTGAACTTTTTCCAGACATGAGAGGCCACCGTCTTCTCCTGAGATCTGTCAGGATAGACGAGAGTCTGGTGACAGACTACGTGGACAGGGCGATGGAGATCTTTAGAATAAACATCATTGGGCCACAGAAGTATGTGACAGTGTAGAAATTATCATAGTGAGAGAGAGAAAAAGGTGTTGATATTATTTAGCCTTAAATCTCTGTGGTGGTTTCTCTATCAGATCACAAACTAGTCATAAGAGATATGATCACCAAAGGGTTTTGTAAAGTAAAGAGGTTCAGATCTTGTATTCTTATTGTTTCCCTTTAACCTGGATGCAGTTTTTGATCTCTGCAGGTACCTCAATGAGTACAAAAGTTATGCAGATTTGTTGAACAACAAAGCAGATCAAGACGTGTCTGCATTTTTGAGAGACAAACATTCTATCACAGCATTTAAAGTAGTGAGTCACCAATGAGATTTAAATAAAAGAACAAACATGTTTATGCGATGCAAATAAAATATGTTTTTAAAAATCTAATGAATAAATTTATTATTATTCTTGAATAAAAATTCCTGTTAAAAACATTGAGTTTAAATTTGCACAGAAAATTGACTCCTATCAGAAGTTGAAAGATGAAATAGCTTCCATGAGAGTTACGGCCCCTCTGTCTATGTTTTGTCTGGACTGTGTCAACTTAAACAACGACATGTGCCTGCGAGCCCAGCGTCTCAGAGACAGACTAGTGGTCTATGTGGTTGATGAGAACAGGGATCTGAACAGAATGTAAGTAACAGGGATCTGAACAGAATGTAAGTAACAGGGATCTGAACAGAATGTAAGTAACAAGGATCTAAACAGAATGTAAGTAACAGGGATCTGAACAGAATGTAAGTAACAGGGATCTGAACAGAATGTAAGTAACAGGGATCTGAACAGAATGTAAGTAAAAGGGATCTGAGCAGAATGTAAGTAAAAGGATCTGAACAGAATGTAAGTAAAAGGATCTGAACAGAATGTAAGTTACAGGGATCTGAACAGAATGTTAGTGTCACACCTAAAAATTTATTTGTAGTTTTCAAATAATAATTTCCTTTAACCACCAATATCAAATTTAAAATCTTAATCAAGTAGTCCTTTAAAAAAATAATTTAAACACATGTAACATCGTGCGTAATAAGTTATATATAAAAATAGATTTAATTTTTAATTTCCCATGTTCAGGTTGTGCAAGAGTTATGAAGAAATCCATGACAGAGTTCAAGTTGTTCCTGACTCAACCAAAGATTTGGTGGATTTACAAGACTTCCTCAAAACTGTATGTTTGGGGATTATTGAAAATTTAACTTTGGCAGAAATACATCTTACTTTAGAAAACAATTTCCTTTCTTGCCAGCCAAACCCTAACCATATTGCAGTTTAAAAAACAGTGTAAAAATGTTGAAATTCTTACAGCACTTTTCTTATCATCAATTCTTGGTTGAATTCTGAAACATGGGTTTTGATCTTGTTACGTATCTAGGCATTGTAACCTATTTTGTTGTTGTTTTCCCTTGACCTGTTGCGGTCGAGAGACGGGTAGAAAATTCCTGAGGTTGTCTGTCCCTTTTGTGTAATGAGTTTTGTTTATGAGCGGCGGCGTGTGACCGGTCCTTGACCTGTGTGTTTTCATCTGGTCAAAAATATGAGGTTTTCTTGTTCCGTCTCTTTAGAGAAGGTTCTAGCCCTGTCTTGTTGTTGTTGACTTGTCCTGTTCTCGAATAGTATTCGAGAAACTACTAGAGTTGTCTTGAGCTCGACGCGCGGTGGACTATAAAAAGACCGCCCGTATAACGTTGAGGGGATAAGACATACGGAGACAGCCGAGAGACAGTATCGCGGAGACTGTGCGTGACCCCTGAGTGGTATCGTTAGTGTAAGTTGAGATTTTTCCTTTTTCAAGGCCTTGCTGGTAATTGTAGTTATCTTTTAAAACTCTTGAAGTGTAATATTTTTACATGCCATTTTTGTAAAAGGGTTTAGTCAACCTCTCAATTCTGTATTGAGTAGATGTTTGTGTTTTTTTTGTTGCTTGTAACTTAATGTGATTCCTTTAAAAGTACTATTTGATTTATATTTTATTAAACATTCAGTTAATATTTTACTTTCCGATTTCTTGTGTTATTCATTGTAAGTCTGTGGTTAAATTCAGACTTAAGATAGTGACCCAACGGCTTTTTCTATTGTCACGTTCCCCTAGACAAGCCAATACAAATTAGAATAGATATAATTCAATTCGTAATACGTGACAATCTATTGACAATAATTTTTGTTGACAGTGAATCCTGAATTTACTAATTATGGAAAGATGTGAAGTGAAATTTTAAAACAAGAAACAAGCAGTGCTCACATTTTCCCATGCATTCATCTTTGAAATGAATCTTTTAAAACTTTTTAAAACTAATAATTGTAATAGTTAACCAAATTTTTTTTAATGTTCAAGTTTGAATTTTGTTAATTTTCACTTTTATTTTGCCTTTGTTTCAGTCATCTGATGTTACTGTCTACAAACTACAAGACAAAGTCACTGAAGCCGGCCACCGATTGATGTTCCTCTTAGATTATGCTGATTTCCCATGTAAGCTGAATTGTAAAAATTTTTTTATTTTAACCAAAATGTCCACGTTGAAAAGGTGTCAAGTTCTGTTTGAGAAACAATGTTAATCTTATTGGTTGGGCAAGTCCAAGACATCTAAGGATTCTGGGTAATTCACCTGAAGTGGGTCCTCTAGCCACCTTGCAGTGTTTGATGAATGAGCAATTGGTGTAATGTTAGACACCAGGATAAGATTCTTAATTTTTATTTGAGACTAAGTTAATACTGCATTTTACCTTTTACCTTGGGCTAAGTTAACCCTGTTTTTACCTGATGCTAATTTAATCCTTTATTTACCTGATGCTATATTATCCTTTATTTACCTGAGGCTAAGTTAATCCTGGTTTTACCTGAGGCTTAGTTAATCCTGTTTTTGTCACCAAATGATTGTGAAGCATGAACAGAGTTTATGATAAAACTGTTCCCTATAGGAAGGTGTTGTCTCATGCCACTGTTTGTTAACAGGGCTAGAGGGAAATCACTCTCCTTTTTCTTAACAAATTAATTAAATCAGCTATATAATATAGTTACTGTCAATACAAAGTAAAGTCCCAGTTAAATTAGTTTAAAGATAAGAAATATAGCAATGTTATTGGAAGAAAACCTATCAGATAAAATGATGCAGACATTTATTTATTAAAATCTTGAATTTGCTTTCATTCATTGATATCTCATACATTGCTTACAGAAATTTTTATATTGCTATTATTTTATACAACATAATAATTTTTTTAAAGTTTTCAAAATATTTTCTGGCAAAAAAATATATATAAAAAATCTAGTAGTTATTTTTAATTGTCTTTAATTTGAGAATAATTAGAGAATAAAACTTCCTGTCTTAGATGAAGACATCAAGTTGAATACTGTAACCTTTCACTGGCCACTTCACATTATGTCCATCCTGGACCATGGCCAAGGCAGGATAATGAACAAGAGGGATCAAATCGAAGAGGAGCTCAAGAAACGTGTGGCAGCCTTCGAACTCAAGATTGACAGCTACATGAAGGAGGTGGAGTCTTTCAAAAAGAAGGAGGTAAGTCAAACAGGAAGCCATCAGTTCAACTTGATTCTTTTAGCCAAACAGGCTACCAACATTTGAACTGAATTCATTTAGCCAAACAGGCTACCAACAGTTGAACTTGATTCATTTAGCCAAATATGCTACCAACAGTTGAACTGAATTCAAATTGCCAAACATTTTGGTTACTTTGTACCAAGCTCACCTTATCATTGGTTGCCTTGACCTCTGCATGCCCCCAACCCAGTTTTATAAATATTCCATAAATAAAACCCCCAAAATTAATACAATACTCTCATTTTCAGTTCATGAGCTCAGAAGAAATGAAAAACAATGTGGAGACCTTGACCCAATTGCATGAGAACCTGGAAGCTGCAAGATTTGAGCTGGAGGGCCTCCAGGACGAGGAGAAACTTTTAGAATGGGAGATAACCGACTTCCCTCAGTTGTCACAGATGTTTCAAACCAAGGAACCTTACGACAAACTGTGGAGGACGGCTTACAACTTTTACCTCAAGAATGAACAGTGGACACATGGTGAGAGATTCTTACATCAGAATCACTTCAACATTGAATCCAACTTGTACAGTTTAATTCTTAAGTTTTAGTGTGCTTTCAAGAATGTTAAAAATTTCTTTGTGCATGAGCAAAAATATATTTTTAACATGTATTAACTTTGTGATGATGATAATGACCCTTAAAACATTTTTTTCTTCAATGAATTTTTTTTTAAAGGGGGGGGGGNGGGCTGTGGAAGGGGGAGGGTGGGGGTTGCTGGTTTCCTTATATGGTGAAGTGTTGCTCTTGATATTTCTTAGTTAGCACTGCTGAATACTAAGACTAAGGATTTATCAACTTGAACCAACATTCACATATGGATATATGACATAAGACCAAAGAATACAAACTGAAGAGATTAATATTTAATTACATAAACTATATGTACAAAATAGATATAAAATATGGATGTTTATAGACAATATTAATGTGCACAATAAATACACCCGGGCACGTTCACAATGGATACTACATCCCTTAATCAATCAGCTCCGTTATATGCCCGGTAATCTTACACGGTGTATCAGGTCACGTGTCAGTCCGTGTTCCGCCTCACTGGTCAGCAAAGCTTAACCCACACATCATCTGATAGGTCGATAAACACCATGCACCTCTGTTACCTCAAGTGACTGACAGCCGGATGCACTGTTTACTAACAGGAATCTTCATTCTCACTTCATCAGGCTCAGGGTCAACTTGCCCACTTTTTCCTAAAGCACATCTGGTGCTCAACTGCTGTTATCTTCTATCCTAATATTCTACTTTTTACTGGACTTCTACGTTACTCTACACTACTACCGGTTACTATCCCTATGTTACTAGCTGAAAAACCAATAGAAACATACATATATTAACTAACAGTATATCAATACATAAAAGATGAACAAGAATTTAACTCAAACATAACAAATATACAATTGACTATCCTAAGTCTTACAGTCTAATCTAAGTCAAATCAAACCTGAACCCCTTTAGCGAGGCTCAGATTCCTCTCAGTCTAACACCAAGAACTGAGATCGGGAGAGAGAAGCATTATGGTTTGGCTGTGGTGTATAAATACCCATAACCACACTGTCATGGCATCTGCCCTAAATTCTAACACTTTCTATTGGCTGAACCTTGGTGCCATGGATGGTACATGTGCCTGGTTTCTCTCGGTTCGTCAAGCTCTCAGTCCCATCCTCTTGGGGCATGATGACAAGTTTCCAGTAGGTACCAAATCACAGCCTCATTTGCATATTTCGTCCCAATAATTTTTTGGTGAAAAAGCTATAATTGGCCAAGCTATAATTTTCCAACGTTGTTCATCCAAGGTTATCTGTTACATTGGTTGGGTCAAACCCCTACCCCCAATTGTGCTAAATTTAATGAGATTCTCAAATCTATATTGAGGGACTCAACGAGCACCAGGTAATTCTTCCAGAATTTTAGTTTCAAGGCAATTATTGATGTATTTTTGTTTTGTATTTTATCAAGATTTTTAATGCGTTTATTTGGGGTGTCGATTGGTCCTGATATTGAAATTATTTTTTTAACTTTTTCTCTCTCTAGGACCATTCAAGAAGCTGAACTCTGAGGAGATTGAAAATGAAGTTAGCGAGATGTGGCGCACTATGTACAAACTGACCAAATCATTTGCTGACCAGCCAGGACCACGACACATTGCCAACAGTGTCAAGACAAAGATTGACAAGTTCAAGAACAACATGCCCATCCTTCAGACCATCTGCAACCCTGGAATAAGAGACCGTCACTGGGACCAGGTCAGTGGTAGCTTCTTGTCTTGTAGTGATGGGTTGTTACAGTAGATTAGTAGAGACAGTCACTGGGACCAGGTCAGTGGAAGCTTCTTGCCTTGTAGTGATGTGTTGTTACAGTAGATTAGTAGAGACCGGCACTGGGACCAGGTCAGTGGAAGCTTCTTGCCTTGTAGTGATGCAGCTTTCACTGGTCATGGTTATGAGGGTTCCATGCATTACCCAGCCCCATTTATTTCCCTAACTAGTTACCCTTTTGAAGCTGGATGGACTCAGGGATGTCCTAGGCCCTGGGAACAAATTGTTGCCTTTACATGAATTCCAACCCATCACCATTGGTATGCCAGCCAAGTGCGCATGCCTCTCGACCACTGTGCCCACTAGATTAGAAGAGAGAAACTGTTGACTCACACAGTAGATTAGTAGAGAGAAATTCTCACCCAGTGACTCATTAGACAATATTGCTGTTGTTTATTCTATTAGATGAGTGACATTGTTGGTTTTGACATCCGCCCTCAAAAGGACACCTCTCTTTCCACCATGTTGGAATATGGATTGCACAAACACCTGGCCAAGTAAGACTTCTCTTTATACATATTAAAAAAAATATTTAAAATATTTTCTTGAAAAAAAAAGACCCAAAATATTTCTTATAGAAATTAGAAACTAACATTTTAGTAAAAGACATGGAAGATTATTTATCTAACTTTTTTTTACAAATTACAGATTGTTTTTTTTAAAACTTCATGTCTTATTGGCCAGACTTTTAGGGACCTATTTTAAGTTAATGGTTTTATTTTGTGTTACAGACTGGAGGAGATTGGTGGCAGTGCAGCCAAGGAATACTCCCTGGAGAAAGCTTTGACCAAGATGAAAGATGACTGGAAAGATTTGAGATTTGATCTGGTCCCATATAGAGACACAGTAAGTCTCATGTACTGGTCCCATATAGAGACACAGTAAGTCTCATGTACTGCTCCCATATAGAGACACAGTGAGTCTCACCCAATGGTCCCATATAGAGACACAGTGAGTCTCATGTACTGGTCCCATATAGAGACACAGTAAGTCTCATGTACTGGTCCCATATAGAGACACAGTAAGCCTCATGTACTGGTCCCATATAGAGACACAGTAAGTCTCACCCAATGGTCCCTTATAGAGACACAGTAAGTCTCATGTACTGGTCTTATATAGAGACACAGTGAGTCTCATGTACTGGTCCCATATAGAGACACAGTAAGTCTCACCCAATGGTCCCTTATAGAGACACAGTAAGCCTCATGTACTGGTCTTATATAGAGACACAGTAAGTCTCATGTACTGGTCCCATATAGAGACACAGTAAGTCTCATGTACTGGTCCCATATAGAGACACAGTAAGTCTCACCCAATGGTCCCATATAGAGACACAGTGAGTCTCATGTACTGGTCCCATATAGAGACACAGTAAGTCTCATGTACTGGTCACATGTAGAGACACAGTAAGTCTCATGTACTGGTCCCATATAGAGACACAGTGAGTCTCACCCAATGGTCCCATATAGAGACACAGTGAGTCTCATGTACTGGTCCCATATAGAGACACAGTAAGTCTCATGTACTGGTCCCATATAGAGACACAGTAAGTTTCATGTACTGGTCCCATATAGAGACACAGTGAGTCTCACCCAATGGTCCCATATAGAGACACAGTAAGTCTCATGTACTGGTCCCATATAGAGACACAGTAAGTCGCATGTACTGGTCCCATATAGAGACACAGTGAGTCTCATGTACTGGTCCCATATAGAGACACAGTAAGTGTCACCCAATGGTCCCATATAGAGACACAGTAAGTCTCATGTACTGGTCCCATATAGAGACACAGTAAGTCTCATGTACTGGTCCCATATAGAGACACAATCACATGTACTTGTAGGTCCATCAACCAAGTAGATCCCAGTATTTGATTAGTCTGCCAGGGACCTCATACATAATTAACGTGATGTTAACACTAAAGCTTATGTTGGTCTGTGTCACAGGGTGTGAGTATTCTGAGTGCCCTAGATGACATCCAGGCACTTCTTGATGACAACATTGTCAAGGCACAGACCATGAGGGGCTCACCTTACATTAAACCATTTGAAACTGAGATGAAGCAGTGGGAGGAGAAACTGGTCCTCATGCAAGACATCATTGATGAGTGGCTCAAGGTAAGGGACATAACTAATGTGTGGGTCAAGGTAGGGGACATAACCAATGTGTGGGTCAAGGTAGGGGACATAACTGATGAGTGGCTCAAGATAGGGGACATAACTAATGTGTGGGTCAAGGTAAGGGACATAACTAATGTGTGGCTCAAGGTAAGGGACATAACTAATGTGTGGCTCAAGATAGGGGACATAACTAATGTGTGGCTCAAGGTAAGGGACATAACTGATGAGTGGCTCAAGATAGGGGACATAACTGATGAGTGGCTCAAGGTAAGGGACATAACTGATGAGTGGCTCAAGGTAAGGGACATAACTGATGAGTGGCTCAAGGTAGGGGACATAACTAATGTGTGGCTCAAGGTAGGGGACATAACTGATGAGTGGCTCAAGGTAAGGGACATAACTAATGTGTGGCTCAAGGTAGGGGACATAACTAATGTGTGGCTCAAGGTAAGGGACATAACTGATGAGTGGCTCAAGTTAAGGGACATAACTGATGTGTGGCTCAAGGTAAGGGACATTACTGATGTGTGGCTCAAGGTAGGGGACATAACTGATGAGTGGCTCAAGGTAAGGGACATAACTGATGAGTGGCTCAAGGTAAGGGACATAACTGATGAGTGGCTCATGGTAAGGGACATAAATGACATTTGGCTTAAGGTCAGGAATGTAACTGGTGTGTGGCTCCAAGTAAGGGGAATAAGGTAATGGACAAAACGTGTGTGGCTCAAAGTGAGTGACTGATTCCTTGCTTGTGCCAGTTAATAAATAAGCATTTTAATGTAATTGGTTAAAGGGCTCAGTGTAAAGGGGCATAATTAAGAAACCTAAAGTGAATAATTAAAATAGTAGCAGTTAGAGCACAATGAATCTTCTGCTATTGTTTGTATATTCAAACACAAGATGCAGCAAAAAGATATTTTTTTTAAAAAAATGATTAGTTTATGAATGAAACATTGACAAGTAAATTGTTGTTCCAGGTCCAAGCTACTTGGCTCTATCTGGAGCCAATTTTTAGCTCTGAAGATATCATGGCCCAGATGCCAGAGGAAGGTCGCAAGTTTGGAATTGTTGATAGTTACTGGAAGGACATCATGAAAGAAACCAAACAGGTCAAGTAACAATATGTTACCATTGAAACATTAGGAGTCGGTTGTATTGTTAGCAGGTCTTAACAGTATGGGAACATTGTTGGGATATAAATCTAGTAGGTCTTTACAGTATGGGTGAGTTGTTGGGATATAAAACTGGTAGGTCTTTACAGTATGGGCGAGTTGTTGAGATATAAAACTAGTAGGTCTTTACAGTATGGGTGAGTTGTTGAGATATAAAACTAGTAGGTCTTTACAGTATGGGTGAGTTGTTGGGATATAAAACTAGTAGGTCTTTATAGTATGGGCAAGTTGTTGAGATATAAAACTAGTAGGTCTTTACAGTATGGGAGAGTTGTTGAGATATAAAACTAGTAGGTCTTTACAGTATGGGCGATTTGTTGAGATATAAAACTAGTAGGTCTTTACAGTATGGGCGATTTGTTGAGATATAAAACTAGTAGATCTTTACAGTATGGATGAGTGGTTGAGATATAAAACTAGCAGGTCTTTGCATTATGGGCACATTGTTGATATATAAAACTAGTAGGTCTTTGCATTATGGGCACATTGTTGATATATAAATGTTGATATATAAAACTAGTAGGTCTTTGCATTATGGGCACATTGTTGATATATAAAACTAGTAGGTCTTTGCATTATGGGCACATTTTTGATATATAAAACTAGTAGGTCTTTGCATTATGGGCACATTGTTGATATATAAAACTAGTAGGTCTTTGCATTATGGGCACATTGTTGAGATATAAAACTAGTAGGTCTTTGCATTATGGGCACATTGTTGATATATAAAACTAGTAGGTCTTTACAGTATGGCCAAATTGTTGATACGAATGTAGTTGCAACTTTCATTACCGAGCTCTGTTTTGTCCACAATAACCATTGTAGGAATTGATTTAAGAATACTTCACATTGCTGATATGTCACAGTGCTTTTTTCTTAATCCTAGTTGTCCTTATATCATGTCTGTGGGAGTTAATTTTATCCAATCAAAACTTTTTACATGTTATTTTGACCACACATTGGGTAGCTATATTTATTTTTGTGGTATTTTATACCTTAGAATAATATTAAGAGACCTAAGTTTTTTTTAAATAATCACTTATGTTAATTACGTTAACTACATGAAAGAATTTAACTAGCTGGCCACCATGAGTTAAGTACATACAAAAATTTAACTAGCTGGCCCCATGAGTTAAGTACATAAAATAATTTAACTAGCTGATCCCTGGTGTTAGTATATGAAATAATTTAACTAGCTGCTTCACATGTTGATCTGTTGAACAGAACACAAACTGTCTTGTGGCCACTGGACAGAGCAACATGTTGGGTCGACTACGAGAGGCCAATGTTTTGTTAGAGGATATCCAGAAAGGACTCAACGCTTACCTTGAGAAGAAACGTTTGTATTTCCCAAGGTCAGTTAGATTCTACAAGTATTTATTTGTTATTAGTTGTATAGTTTTGTAACTTTTCTCATCGTTTGTTTTCAACATTCATTATGTTTAATTAAAAGGATATTTATGCATTTTGATTTAAAGACCCCTGGTAAAATTGTGCGCAAAGTGAAGGAATTACCGCCAAGCATTTTGAAATGATTGAAGTCCGACAAATACTCATACTTTTATTATGCCTCCAAACCCAGACTTTATTTTGCCTCTGAACACAGACATTTATTTTGTCTCTGAAGCCAGACTTTTATTATGCCCCTGAACCCAGACTTTTATTTTGCCTCTGAACACAGGCATTTATTTTGTCTCTGAAGCCAGACTTTTATTATGCCCCTGAACCCAGACTTTTATAATCCCCCTAAATCCAGACTTTTATTTTGTCTCTGAAGCCAGACTTTTATTATGCCTCTGACAGATTCTTCTTCCTGTCCAATGATGAACTACTGGAGATATTGTCTGAGACAAAAGATCCCATGCGTGTACAGCCACATCTTAAAAAATGCTTTGAAGGAATCTCAAAATTGGACTTTACTGACAATGAAGAAATTATTGGAATGGTCTCTGCAGAGAATGAAACAGTTCCATTCTCAACCGTCATCATCCCTGCCAAAGCAAAGGTCATTTCAAGTTATTGTTTTTTACTCTTAAATCTCTGTTTGTGTTTACCTTTTGGTAATACTGGTAACATTTATATATTCTAACAGACACAAAATTTGTCAGTGTTGCCTACGTTTAAATGATTGAAATTAATACAAGAATACACCTGTTGCCTACAGATTAAATTATTGAATTTGTTACAAGAATAAATCTGTTGCCTACAGTTTTTTTTTAAATGATTGAAATTGATACAAGAATAAATCTGTTGCCTACAGCTTAAATGATTGAAATTGAAACAAGAATACATCAGTTGCCTACAGCTTAAATGATTGAAATTGATACAAGAATAAATCTGTTGCCTACAGTTTAAATGATTGAAATTAATACAAGAATACATCTGTTGCCTACAGCTTAAATGATTGAAATTAATACAAGAATACATCTGTTGCCTACAGTTTAAATGATTGAAATTAATACAAGAATACATCTGTTGCTTACAGCTTAAATGATTGAATTTCTTCTTGTCTCAGGGCATGGTGGAGAAATGGCTGCTACAAGTTGAAGACGTGATGATCAGCAGTTTGAGGAAAGTTATCACAGACTCCATCCACGCCTACAAGACAACACATCGCAAACGTTGGGTGGTGGAGTGGGCGGGTCAAGTCGTCCTGTGTGTCAGCAGTTTGTACTGGACATCAGAAGTCACAGACTCCATGAAAAATGAGAATGGCCTCAAGGTTTGTACTGGGGATTGAATGGCAGCAAGGTTGTACTGGGGATTGGATGGCCTCAAGGTTTGTAGGGAGAACTGGGGATTGGATGACATCAAGGTTTGTACTGGGGATTGGATGACATCAAGGTTTGTACTGGGGATTGGATGGCCTCAAGGTTTGTAGGGAGAACTGGGGATTGGATGACATCAAGGTTTGTACTGGGGATTGGATGGCAGCAAGGTTTGTACTGGGGCTTGGATGGCCTCAAGGTTTGTACTAGAGATTGGATGGCCTCAAGGTTTGTACTAGGGATTGGATGGCCTCAAGGTTTGTACTGGGGATTGGATGACATCAAGGTTTGTACTAGGGATTGGATGGCCTCAAGGTTTTTAGTGGGGATAGGATGGCCTCAAGGTTTGTAGGGAGAACTGGGTATTGGATGGCATCAAGGTTTGTAGGGAGAACAGGGAATTGGATGGGCTCAAGGTTTGTAGGGAGAACAGGGAATTGGATGGGCTCAAGGTTTGTACTGGGTATTGGATGGCATCAAGGTTTGTAGGAAGAACTGATAATTAGATGGCCTCAAGGTTTGTAGGGAGAACTGGGTATTGGATGGCATCAAGGTTTGTAGGGAGAACTGGGTATTGGATGGCAGCAAGGTTTGTAGGGAGAACTGGTAATTAGATGGCCTCAAGGTTTGTATGGAGAACTGGGTATTGGATGGCAGCAAGGTTTGTAGGGAGATCTGGGTATTGGATGGCAGCAAGGTTTGTAGGGAGAACTGGGTATTGGATGGCAGCAAGGTTTGTAGGGAGAACTGGGTATTGGATGGCAGCAAGGTTTATAGGGAGAACTGGGTATTGGATGGGCTCAAGGTTTGTACTGGGTATTAGATGGGCTCAAGGTTTGTAGGGAGAACTGGTAATTAGATGGCCTCAAGGTTTGTAGGCAAATATTTTCAACTGAAACAATATGGTGAGTGTTGTTTCACCTGAAATAATGTCTTGTTTCACCTGAAACAATATGGTAGAGTGTTGTTTCACCTGAAACAATATGGCAGAGTGTTGTTTCACCTGAAACAATATGCTTGAGTTTTGTTTCACCTGAAACAATATGGTAGAGTGTTGTTTCACGTATTTAAATTAATTATTGACTGGTTAATTTTGTTCTCCAGATTTATCTTGAAAGATGTAATAGACAAATTGACCAAATTGTCGAGTTGGTAAGAGGAAAACTGGAGAGTGGCACTCGCATCACACTCGGAGCTCTCACTGTCATTGATGTCCATGGTAAGCATGGTTTAACTGTGGTCTGGCTGTCCATAGAAACCAAGGTTTAATTGTAGTCTGGCTGTCCATAGTAAGCATGGTTTAACTGTGGTCTGTCTGTCCATAGTAACCATGGTTTAACTTTAGTCTGGCTGTCCATAATAAGCGTGGTTTAACTTTGGTGTGGTCAAAATGATTCCATTTCATCAAATAGGATCAGCAAACTACTTTTGTCTGAACTAAACAAATTCAATGAAAACTTGATAGAAGCACAAAGTATGTCGGCTTAGGTTCAAATAGTCTCTTCTTTTTTTAAAGTCTAATTTTACTGTCAAAAATCAAATTTAGACATAATGGATTTTAAAAAGAATGATTAAAGTAAATATACACATTTTTTTGAGATATGTAAATAGATTGATTTTTTGGGGACTTAAATGTCAGTTTTAGAAAACTTTCACCATAAATAATACATGGAATTTAATGTTAGTTTTAAATCAAGAGTCTTTTATTTTCAGTAATTTATATATACATTGAATTATTGTCTAATTTTATGTTCCAATTTGTCCACCAGCTCGGGATGTTTTAGCCCACCTCTGTAAGAACAATATCCGCAGTCCTCAGGACTTCAACTGGTTGTCACAGATGCGCTACTACTTTGAAGGCCGTGATGTGTTTGTTCACATGATTACAACCGAGATAGCGTATGGCTACGAGTACCTGGGTAACTCTCCCCGTCTGGTCATCACACCACTCACAGACAGGTGTTACAGGTGAGTTGGCATAACTATCAGGTGTTACAGTTGAGTTGACACAACTGTCAGGTGTTACAGGTGAGTTGACACAACTGTCATGTGTTACAGGTAAGTTGACACAACTGTCATGTGTTACAGGTGAGTTGACACAACTTTGAAATGTTACAGGTGATTTAACACAACTATCAGGTGTTACAGGTGAGTTAACACAACTGTCAGGTATTACAGGTGAGTTGACACAACTATCAGGTGTTACAGGTGAGTTGACACAACTGTCATGTGTTACAGGTGAATTGACACAACTTTGTAATGTTACAGGTGAGTTGGCACAACTAGTGCTGTTTGCAACCCCAGCTTATAAAGCTCTTGTACAAGTATAATGAAGCTTACATCAGTTTTAATATTTTTAGGTATGAGTTGTTGGGCTAAATGTTATTAAATGTTATCAGTTTTTATAAGCTGTTTGTTTGGTAAAACTCACAAATAAAGCCGTCATGCAATTCAAAGCCTTATTGTGGTTTTTTAATAACATTGTCCTCTCCTTGTATGGTACAGAACACTGATGGGGGCCCTGAAACTCAACTTGGGAGGGGCCCCAGAAGGACCAGCAGGCACAGGAAAAACAGAAACTAGCAAAGATCTGGCCAAAGCAGTTGCCAAACAGGCAAGTACTTAACCGTCATCATCTTAATGTCTGCTTTTATTTTTATGATTTTGTTCTTTTCTGTCTGCTTTGTTTGGTTGTATTAAGTTGTTGTTTTTTTTTAATCTATCCAATATTTTACAAATGGTTCTAATTTATGAAATGTCACATTCTCTTTTTGTGAAACACTATGGGGCATTTTACACATTACATCTTCACCAACTCTATCTCCCCAGTGTGTTGTGTTCAACTGTTCTATCTCCCCAGTGTGTTGTGTTCAACTTCTCTATCTCCCCAGTGTGTTGTGTTCAACTACTCTATCTTCTCAGTGTGTTGTGTTCAACTACTCTATCTCCTCAGTGTGTTGTGTTCAACTACTCTATCTCCTCAGTCTGTTGTGTTCAACTACTCTATCTCCCCAGTGTGTTGTGTTCAACTACTCTATCTCCTCAGTGTGTTGTGTTCAACTACTCTATCTCCTCAGTGTGTTGTGTTCAACTACTCTATCTCCCCAGTGTATGTGTTCAACTGCTCTATCTCCTCAGTGTGTTGTGTTCAACTGCTCTATCTCCTCAGTGTGTTGTGTTCAACTGTTCTATCTCCTCAGTGTGTTGTGTTCAACTGCTCTATCTCCTCAGTGTGTTGTGTTCAACTGCTCTATCTCCTCAGTGTGTTGTGTTCAACTGCTCTGATGGTCTAGACTACAAGGCCATGGGCAAGTTTTTTAAAGGCCTGGCACAGGCTGGCGCGTGGGCTTGTTTCGACGAGTTCAACCGCATTGAGCTGGAAGTGTTGTCCGTCATCGCCCAGCAGATTCAGAGCATCCAGCAGGCCATCGCCGCCCACCTGAAGAGGTTTATGTTTGAGGGGACAGAACTCTCACTGAACCCTACATGCACCATTTTTATCACAATGAACCCTGGCTATGCCGGTCGCCAAGAGTTGCCAGATAACTTGAAGGTAAAACTTGAGTGTATTTTAGCATTGAAACCACATTAAACTGAAGGAAGATAAACAGCAGCTCTTTATTCTAGCATAACTAAATATTCATCCTGGTCATACTAAAAATTAAACTATTCATCATAATATAACTATTAATTACATAATTAATCCTAAGATTGTTAAGGATTTAAAAATGTATCCTGCTACAACTAAACATTTTAAAAATTCAACCTCATCTATCTACTAAAACATTTCATTTTGATATAACTAAAAAAATAATCATGTCAGGGCAACACAATAAAAAAGATATGCAAGTCATACTGACATAACTCAATATAATCAAGTATAAAATTTGATGTGGATGGTTGTACTATAAACTTTGGTGTGGGGGGTTGTACTATTAATTTTGGTGTGAATGGTTGTACTTCAATGAGATAAAATGAATTTAGAAGCTGGTAATTTTTATTATCTGCTGATGCACACTGTCCATTCCATAGTTTTGTAAAACATCAGATGTGTCCTGGTTTCAGGTTTTGTTTCGCACAGTCGCCATGATGGTCCCTGACTATGGCATGATTGGAGAAATTCAACTCTATTCAATGGGATTTGTTGATGCCAGGAGGTGAGAAATTTGAATTTTCTTATGTTGATGTCATCGGAGGCTGGATTGATTTTAGAGAGCTTCATTCGATAACAGACATTTGTTAGTCTTAACTTTCTTTACTTCATTTTGGTGACTTGTCAACTTTTTTTCTCTTATGTTAAACTTGTAAAACATTTTTAATTTGACTTTTGGGGAAAATACCAGATTATTGTAGAAAACAGCAATTATATAATATAGTAGATCTCATTATAATTAAAATTTAGTCTTGAAACTTCAGAACATTTCCAATTAATTAATTCTGTTAACTTTAAACATAATCAAGAGAAAAGCTCATACTTTGTAGTGTTTTTCTCTCGAGGTCTTAAACTTAAACTTACTTTATATAGTCGTTCTAAGGCCGACCTTTTTTTTGACAAAATCTAGGGGAAAGGGTTGGGGGTCGACTTTTGAGCGGGTCATAGGTGACTTCAGCATATGCTTTGAATACCAGTGTTATTATTGTAGATCATCAAAGTCTTTTTCTACATTCTACAAGATTCGACTGCTTTACCAGAAGCTATAAAATATTATCAAACATCTGCACTTATCTCATTTTTAAAAATTGTATATAATTTTTTGAAAGCTTTAAAAATTGTTTTACAAATTTTGACCACTTTAGCATGTAGTTTTCAAAATATTTGTACCATTTCTTTGACGCTGTCTTATTATTTTTTGGGTCGGCTAACGATCAGGTTACACACTTGTTATACTATTCTCTTCCAAAAGCGGGGGATGGGAGGTTGGATTATAAATGAACGGGCTATAGAACGAGTATCTACGGCAATCTCAACTTATTGTGATCTCAACAAGATATTACTCTCACCTTACAAATTATTTAAAAACATGCAATGTACACAAAATGCTTAAAACATTCCTCTTATTTCTTCAGTCTGGCCAACAAAATTGTTGCCGTATACCGCCTGTGCTCGGAGCAGTTGTCCTCGCAGCACCATTACGACTACGGCATGAGAGCAGTGAAATCTGTGCTGACTGCCGCGGGGAACCTCAAGTTGAAATACCCAAACCAAGACGAGGCCGTTCTGCTTCTAAAGGCCATCAGTGATGTCAACTTACCCAAATTTTTGGCACAGGTCAGTGGGGGTATTTCATTGTCTTGTATGTACAACATGCTAGAGCATTGTGGGATACTATCCACTGGAAGGACAACTTATATATAGGTTATAAATGTCAGACTAGCGATTGTACATCAAGTGAGTGCGGGGGAAAGGGGAATAGAAAGCAATTTAATGGTAATTAATTTCATTTTTCTCTTGCATACACTTTCTTTTTAACAAAACTATTTCAAAAGGAAAATTTAGATATTTGTTTATATATGTTGATTCCTGTTGATAACTGCTGATGACTGTTGATATCTGTTGATACCTGTTGATCTAGGACGTGCCGTTGTTTGAAGGAATCATCTCAGATTTGTTCCCGGGGGTCAAGTTGCCCCAGCCAGACTACGGACTGTTCCTGGACACAATGAAGGAAGTTATCACCAAGCAACAGCTGCAGCCAAACCAGTTTTTCATAGACAAAGTCCTACAGGTAATCACATCTTACTTGGCTTTTGTGAATGACATGACTGAATGACATGAGTGAATGACAAGACTAACATGACTGAATGACATGGGTGAATGACAAGACTAACATGACTGAATGACATGTGAATGACAAGACTAACATGACTGAATGACATGGGTGAATGACAAGACTAACATGACTGAATGACATGGGTGAATGACAAGACTAATATGACTGAATGACATGGGTGAATGACAAGACTAACATGACTGAATGACATGGCTGAATGACAAGACAAACATGACTGAATGACATGGGTGAATGACAAGACTAACATGACTGAATGACATGGGTGAATGACAAGTCTAACATGACTGAATGACATGGCTGAATGACAAGACTAACATGACTGAATGACATGGCTGAATGACAAGACTAACATGACTGAATGACATGGGTGAATGACAAGACTAACATGACTGAATGACATGGGTGATGACAAGACTAACATGACTGAATGACATGGGTGAATGACAAGACTAACATAACTGAATGACATGGGTGAATGACAAGACTAACATGACTGAATGACATGGGTGAATGACAAGACTAGCATGACTGAATGACATGGCTGAATGACAAGACTAACATGACTGAATGACATGGGTGAATGACAAGACTAACATGACTGAATGACAAGACTAACATGACTGAATGACATGGGTGAATGACAAGACTAACATGGGTGAATGACATGGGTGAATGACAAGACTAACATGACTGAATGACATGGGTGAATGACAAGACTAATATGACTGAATGACATGGGTGAATGACAAGTCTAACATGACTGAATGACATGGCTGAATGACAAGACTAACATGACTGAATGACATGGGTGAATGACAAGAATAACATGACTGAATGACATGGGTGAATGACAAGACTAACATGACTGAATGACATGGCTGAATGACAAGACTAACATAACTGAATGACATGGCTGAATGACAAGACTGAGTAACATAACTGAATGACATGGCTGAATGACACAACTGAATGAAAAGGCTAAAAAACATGACTGAATGACATGGTCAAATGACATGGCTAATTGATGTTAATGATTTTAACACTTCGCACCCATGAAAACTGTTGAATATAGTGGAATTTAAAAATGTTATTGCCATTTTAAAGAAGTGTTCAATTTTTAGAAATGTAGTTGACAGTTAAGTTAGCCAAAAATATGATTTTTTTTTAATGTCACTCATACTTTTTACACATCTCAAAGTTTGACCCGTTGTATCCGTATCCTAATAACCTTAACATTTTTTTAAAAATATTATTATTTCTTCTTTAACTTAACCTTTTAACTTATGACCACCTCTTATTTTAATCCTTTTTTTGTATCACCCAAATCTTCTTATCTTGATCTTTTTTCTGTTTTGCTTACAGATCTATGAAATGATCTTAGTCCGGCACGGCATGATGATTGTCGGGGAGCCACTCGGTGGAAAGACCAAAGCTTACCAGGTGCTCTCAGACACCCTGGGAGACCTGATGGACTCTCGGCAGTTTGAAGAGTTCCGCACCATTTACCGCATCATCAACCCCAAGGCTATCACCATGGGGCAACTGTACGGCTGTTTCGACCCAGTTTCCCATGAATGGTCAGATGGTCAGTGCCCATTCATTCTTAGCATTTAGTTTGACAGCCATCTTCTTAATTTTTTAACTATTGAAATAATATTTTGCTCTCAAATCATATATATCTTGAATTTTGTACTAAGGTGTGCTGGCAAACACATTCCGAGAATATGCAAGCAGCCAAGATGATTACCGGAAATGGATCGTCTTTGATGGCCCCGTGGATGCTGTGTGGATTGAAAACATGAATACTGTCCTGGATGACAATAAAAAGGTTAATTATGAAATGTAATAATTTGGTTTATTGTATCGTACACATGCACGCAAAGTTTTATTTGACAACTGATGTTCTCTCCCCTTCTCACCGGCAGCTGTGTTTGATGAGTGGTGAGATCATACAGATGAGCAACAAGATGAACTTGATCTTTGAACCGGCCGATCTTGAACAAGCTTCTCCGGCCACTGTGAGCCGATGCGGGATGGTCTACCTTGAGCCCCATCAGATGGGCTGGCGACCGAGCGTGGAGTCGTACATGAAATACTCTCTACCCAAGAAACTCAGACAGGAGCAGAAGGAGCTGGTACAGGATCTCTTTGATTGGCTGGTCAGTTAGTCAGTCTGTTAGTCAGTTAATTAGTCTGTCAGTCAGTCTGTTAGTCAGTTAATTAGTCAGTCAGTTAGTCTGTTAGTCAGTTAATTAACTCTTAAAGTCGCAAAGCGTCGTAATGCGTCTCTTCCCGCTATCCGTAAAGCGTCGTAATGCGTCCCTAGATACAAATCTCGTTAGAAATGAGATCTCGGCAAGTAAAAACTCTTCAATGCTTGAAAACCGGTGTATTTGACTTCCGGCAATGGCGGCCGATGCCGGCATTAGTGTTATCGCTCGATTCGAGACGTTTTTCGGTAGTTTTAAAGTTTTTTTTTTTCGAAGATACGTTTTTGTTATACTTTATTACTAAAATAATAGCACTAAACTACAGGTAAATATTGTTTCAAACTCAGTACAGTCTTTTGGATGCGTAAAATAGCCATTCTTAGCCTTACAAATGAAGTCAGTATGACAATAACATTATAAATGGATTTTACGCAAATTTTTTAATTTCATAACCGGTTGATCGTAATACGGGAAATCCTTACGGGACTGAGGCGGAAGTTTTCCAAAAACCTTATGGCACTTTAAGAGTTAATCAGTCAGTCAGTCTGTTAGTCAGTTAATTAGTCAGTCAGTCAGTTAGTTAGTCAGTCAGTAAGGAGGAGATCAGGAAAGTTAAACTTTGTGGTTAGAGAGCCACTATGTGAAGCCTTAATATATTTGAGCTGAAGGTTTGCACATCAATAATGATTATTTTGAAATAAGAAAATAGCATTTGAAGTAAATTGTCCTATTAGAAGTTAGAAGAACAGAGTTTGTACCTTCATTTCCCTGTTCACTAACATTCTGCCTCTTGACTATCCTTTCACTTCATTATTTATCTCTCAATTACTTGTGTCTTAGGTGGAGCCCTGTCTGGATTTTGTCAAGCGTAACTGCAAGACGTTCATCCCTACATCAGAGATGCATCAAGTTCAGATGTTGATGAGACTGTACACAAGCATGTTGGACGAGATCATTGAGACATGCAAGCACTGGCCAGATGAGGGGTCCCCCGAGGCGGCCAACTACGAGCACAGCTCTGAACACTTGACCACACAGCAGGTCAGGGTGTCTGGACGTTAAATGAGATTTTGTGTTTCTCTGTTGTTTGTTGTAAAATTTGACAGGATTACAGTACGTAGATAAAGCCAAATTTAGTGCATTTTAGGCATCGAAGCCTAGCCTCTGTAAAAGTATAGCACCTGTAGAGTTTGTGCCTTGTGATAGATATAGCTGGGAGAGACAAGGGAGGCAAACAAGTCCCACATTGGTAATGTTACATGGCACTACCAAGGACATGTAGCAGGTTGCCCAGGTGTTAGACAAGGCCTTAAGAGAGTAATTTCAGGCTTAAAGAATATGTGTTTAGTTATTGAGCTTGTATTGTCCATTCTATAACTGGCCTGTCCTATTCCAGGTAACATTATGGTTGCAAGGAATCTTTCTGTTCTGTGTGGTGTGGTCCATAGGAGGGACCGTCCTGGGAGACAGTAAAAAAGCCTTTGATGAGTTCTTCAGAACACTGATCAGCGGAGTTGACGACAACCACCCGAAACCAAAGAGTATTAAAATCACAAAGGTAAAATTGTGTCATTGGCATTTCATTAATTTAGATCACTTGAGCAATTTCTAGTTATAGTGACATGACATCCTAAATGAACTTATTCACATTCATATCAAATTGTTTGTTAACGGAAATAAATCTATAAACATTTGAGCCAACTTAGTTATTGACATTATTGCACTTCATACAAATTCAGATGAGTTTAAAAAATCTAATGAGAATGAGAAGCTTAATTGAGCCCAACTTGTTCATATAATGTACAATCTTGGTTCTATAGGAGTAAGCCAGTCCAAATTACATCATTTCATATTACTTTTTATTAACAAAGATATGTGTTGATATTTTTTTTTGTTAACTTATTTATGTTCTGATATTGTTTTGTATTGACATACATACATTCTGATCCCTTCCAACTCCTATATTCATTAAAATTTTTATTGACTTTATTGATCAATATCTGTGAATGGAAGAGAATACTAAGCCCTCAATTACATGCTGCAAAACATTTTTTTTTTTTGTTAATTTAATTTCAGAGCAACTCATTCCCCGAGAGGAACACAGTTTATGACTTTGCCTTTCAGAAGAAAAGTGGAGGAGGCTGGATCGACTGGATGGATACCATCGACAAATCAAATGCAATTATCCCCCCTGGGGCCAAGGTCAGATATTCATGCAGGACAATTAAATCACAAAAATATTATCTGAAATTGATGCCATTAATTATGTGGTCATCTAAATAAAAATCTAAAACATTGTCCAGTGCATAGCTTCTCAAACTTTTTAGTATGGCGGCCTGGCAGGAATTTTTTCCATTGCACGAGGGACCTGTGCACTATTTTCCCTGCACTGACAATTTGTTCTGTCCGCAGACCAGCACTTTGAGAAGCACTGGTCTAGAGTACATGTTTTGTTTAAAATGAACTTGTTCAGTTCTCAGTAAGATAAGTTTCGGCATAAGATCACCATGTTATGTCATTTAGGAAAATATGCCTTACGATGACAGTCTGGTCCAAACAGGCTTAAGCTAAATCTTATTTATAATTCAAAGTCTGTTAAATGCCTCATGGCAGCAGATGAGAGATGAAGATAACACCATAAGTTGGAGAATGGGCCAGAAAATATTTGTATAAGTTTTTATTGATCACCTCAATCTTGGTTACAGTCAGTTTTTATTGACCACCTGAATGTTGGTTTTATTGACCACCTGAATGTTGGTTTTATTGACCACCTGAATGTTTGTTTTATTGACCACCTGAATGTTGGTTTTATTGACCATCTGAATGTTGGTTTTATTGACCATCTGAATGTTGGTTTTATTGACCACCTGAATGTTGATTTTTATTGACCACCTGAATGTTGGTTTTATTGAGTTCCTGAATGTTGGTTTTATTGACCACTTGAATGTTGGTTTTATTGACCACCTGAATGTTGGTT
>MUZC01000773.1:63069-79787 GCA_002072015.1 Radix auricularia | reverse complement strand
ATTGACCACCTGAATGTTGGTTCATTGACCACCTGAATGTTGGTTTTATTGACCACCTGAATGTTGGTTTTATTGACCACCTGAATGTTGGTTTCATTGACCACCTGAATGTTGGTTGTATTGACCACCTGAATGTTGGTTGTATTGACCACCTGAATGTTGGTTTTATTGACCACCTGAATGTTGGTTTTATTGACCACCTGTATATTGTTTCAGGTAAGCACCCTGACTATTCCTACAGCAGAAACAGCCAGGCAGCAATTTTTCTTGAATCTCTACATGACGCACGAGGTGCCCCTTCTGGTCATTGGACCAACCGGCACAGGCAAATCAGCCATCACTAACAGCTACCTGCTGTCTCTACCCAAGGAATCGTATGTTTCGCATTCTCTTCATTTAACATTCTCTTTATATCACATTCTCTTTATATAAAATTCTCTTTATATAACATTCTCTTTATATCACATTCTTTTAATTTCACTTTCCCTTTATATCACATTCTCTTCATTTCATTTTCTTCATTTGAGCTTGAGTTACCTTTAAACATTTTGTCTTCTGTGCTCACATAATGTTTCAATAATAAACCTCTAATACAGGTGTCGGGAAACCATGGCTCGCTAGCCTGATGTGGCTCTATTGATGGCTGAATCTGGCTTGCAGACAAATGTTCAATTATTTTAAAAAATGGTTCTTCAGTCTCATTTGTAGTACTTATCAATTGCATATCAAAATATTTTTGTTTAGAAACCCTTAGTTCCCGACCCCTGCTCTAATACAACATTTTAATGAATCAAGCTTTCAACAAGTATAACCATTTTTATTTATTTAATACATTAAGTAATTAGATCTGTCAACCATTCAACAGTAAAAGAACATAAATACATTTTTGTTAACACTTTATTTCCTCAGCTACATCCCTAACTGCATCAACTTCTCAGCTCGGACATCAGCCAATCAGACACAAGACATCATTATGTCCAAACTGGACAGGTCAGTTGTAATGTCCAGTCCTAGCTTTAATATCTTCTTGTTGCCTAACATGTGGGAAAGATTAGAACCAAGTGCCAAACTCTGCTGTAGATGATTTTGCTTGACCTCTAAATGTTTTAAGATTTCTCTCTTATTTAGTAAAATAAGAAATTATGCAAAAGATGTTTACACTTTCTGTATAAAATCTCCATATTAGGCGTCGTAAAGGTGTGTTTGGGCCTCCTATGGGAAAGAAGTCTGTAGTATTTGTGGATGACTTGAACATGCCAGCCAAAGAAAAGTACGGGGCTCAGCCCCCCATAGAGCTGCTACGTCAGTGGATAGATCACGGGCATTGGTACGACAAAAAAGACACATCAAAAATATTCCTCAATGATGTGGTGAGTCTGATTTCTGTTTGGTTTGGTTGATGATAATTAATTGTTGACTTCAACCTTTTGGTTGTTTAGTGTAAGTAAACTGTGTAGATTAACTTTCTTCTTCTGTAGTGCTAATTAATTGTGCACTTTAACATTATATGATTTAGCTGTTATTAATTCTGTACTTAAGCATTTTTTAGTTTGTTGATAATTTTTTAGATAACATTTAATGGTAATTTGTTGTTTACTGTACAATTATCTGTTAAATTAGACTCTATAAAATAGTTTACCGCTGTCTAAACAAAAAATCCATTGTTTTCAATATACCACCACAACAAGACATTGACCCAAAAGCCTAACTGATCTCCTCCATGTGTTTGTTGTTTTTGTCCAGCTTTTTGTCAGTGCCATGGGGCCCCCTGGTGGTGGCCGCAATGACATCACTTCCAGATTTACACGCCATCTGAACATCATCTCCATCGATGAATTTGAGGATAACATCATGACCAAAATATTCACTGCCATCACAGACTGGCACTTCTCAAACGGTTTTGAAATAAGTTTTGTCAAAAATGGAAAGGTAACTATTTTAAAAGTACAGGTTTAGCGTTAAGTGTGACATGTTGACTCTAATAAATGCTTTAAAAAATCTTTTTAGAGTTATATTTAGGTAAGTTAATAAAAATGTAAAGGTAGATTTAGTTAGTAGACTGTTTGTTCTGTGGGTGTATTTAACTATAAAAAAAGTAAAGTCCACTTTTCAGACCATGATGGCCTACAGGTGGGCAAGTGAAGTCACACTCACAGGTTTTGGTTAGCCACGGCTTACTAACAAGGTATCATGTGGCTAGGACAATGCCCAACCGCCTTTACTTTCCCCAACCTATGTCAGGTACATATTTGGGGCTACGGTTAGACCACCGCACCCCCATATTTGGCTATACATTTTTTAAACGTGTTTTTATATATGTTTAAGTTCTGTACCATTTCCGCCTCTGTTATCTCCAGTTACTAGTGGCTGCCACAATGGGTGTGTACAAAGATGCCATTGCCAACTTCCTGCCAACTCCCACCAAATCTCATTACGTGTTCAATCTGCGAGACTTTGCTCGGGTCATCCGAGGTGTTCTGTTGGTCCGACCAACAGAGATGAATGAAATGGAGAAACTCTTGAGACTCTGGGTCCACGAAGTCTACCGAGTCTTCTATGACAGACTTATTGATGATGATGACAGGTAAGTCTACCGAGTCTTCTATGGCAGACTTATTGATGACAGGTAAGTCTACCGAGTCTTCTATGGCAGACTTATTGATGACAGGTAAGTCTACCGGGTCTTCTATGGCAGACTTATTGATGACAGGTAAGTCTACCGAGTCTTCTATGGCAGACTTATTGATGACAATGACAGGTAAGTCTACAGGGTCTTCTATGACAGACTTATTGATGACGAGGACAGGTAAGTCTATCGAGTCTTCTATGGCAGACTTATTGATGACGATGACAGGTAAGTCTACCAGGTCTTCTATGACAGACTTATTGATGACGAGGACAGGTAAGTCAAACTGGTCATCTATGACAGACTTATTGATGACAGGTAAGAAAAGAAAAATCATGTCAAATATGACTTTGGTCCTTATCTAATCTTATATTAGGCAGCATTATCTAATCTTATCCTAGCATGATTCAGGTATAGTGACTGTATGTGCCAGAAACATTAATGTTTATAGTTTAATGCCAAGAAACAATTTAAATATACATTTTCATGTTAAAGGAACTGTTTAAGATTTTATGTACCAACATTTTAAAGTGTAATTTCTTTTATATCCAGGAACATGTTCTTTAAGATCGTGAGGAACAACTGCCAGGACAGTTTCAAACAGAACATTGACAAAATCCTGGGCCATCTTTCCAAGAGCGGGAAGGTTACCGACGCTGACATACGCAGCCTTTTCTTTGGAGACTTCTTCAACCCTGACAACAAGGTCTACACAGAAATAACAGATCTCAAGCAGTTGACATCAGTGATGGAACAGTGAGTTGATGTAACATTTTTTACCTGCCGGCATGTCTGTGACAATGATCAGTCATGGAACAGAGAGTTGATGTAACATTTTTACCTCCTGGCATGTCTGTGACAATGATCGGTCATGGAAAAGTGAGTTGATGTAACATTTTTTACCTGCCGGCATGTCTGTGACAATGATCGGTCATGGAACAGTGAGTTAATGTAACATTTTTTTACCTGCCGGCATGTCTGTGACAATGAAGACTTTCAACATTTTAATTTAAACAAGACCTGAATTCATATTGGAATGTGAGGTAGAACTAGATAATAAAATTTAAAAAAACAGCAAATGGATACTTTCCACCTTGTAAGTTTAATTTTGAGCAGAATTAGGTCAAATAAATTATCAGTAAACTAAAATGAACTGAACAGTTTTCAATGACTATCTATAAAATTGGTATGAGAATAGTTCCAGATGTCCCAGTGTCTTCATGTGAACCTGCATGGAATGTCTGCATGTCTAGTCTAGAACTTTCTGTGGATTTTTTATATTTTTAAAACCTTTGTTTTGCTTAACATTCATGTTTAAAGTTTCACTAAACTGTTATGACCTATTGTGTCCCTATTTTCACATGTCACATCACTACTGCCACATATCACATCACTACTGCCACATGTCACCGGAGTATTTTCACATGTCGCATGCCTAACGTCACATTGCCTTCACAGTTACTTAGATGAGTATAACTTGGTTAGCAAAGCCCCCATGAAGTTAGTCATGTTCAAGTTTGCTATTGAGCACATGTCGCGTGTCAGCCGCGTGTTGCTCCAAGACAATGGACATGCTCTACTTGTTGGTGAGTCCTGCTTTAAGCCAGCACAGCACAACAACTCGATGAAATGTTTTAGTGTTTGTTTAATGTTGTTATTTTTTTGCAATAGCTGCATAGAGTAATCTGAAAAATGTTGTTGAATAATTCAATAGATCCCCAATTAATTTATTATTTCTTATTCTTGGAACAATTTCTCATGATGTTAAGAAATGAGCCAGGTTCTCAATGCTTGCATCATTCATCCAGGGTCGTGCAGCACACCAAAAGCCATTTGATTATAAACATCTTAAATCTAAACTTGAAATGTTCTTGCCAGGTATTGGTGGATCAGGCAGACAAAGTGCAGCCAAGCTGGCCACTTTTATGGCTAACTATGATCTTTACCAAATAGAAATCACAAAAATCTATGGTAATACGGAATGGAGAGAAGATCTGAAAAGGGTAAATGATAAAATATTCTCTCTCAATAAGACTTTAAAATGTTAGTTTATTTTCTTTTTGACACTAACTGATCATAAAAGCTATTTTTTTAGTTTAATTAAAACTATATTTATCTTAAAAATTAAAAAGATTGAAATTTACTTCAGCTTAAATCCTTATAATCAGTAATCAGAACCTTATTTCATTTACCAAAAACTTCTCATAATATTTGCCTTATTAAAAAAAAGAAAATATACTGATTGAATATGAATTTGATTTTGAAAAATGGATTAATGTATTTAAATTTTTCCCTTGCATCACGTTTAATTGGTATTTTTCATCTAGGGTTAACATTTTTATTTATTTCCAATATTTTAGCTCCTGCGTAAAGCTGGAGTAGAAGGCAAACCGACAGTTTTCTTGTTTTCTGACAACCAAATAAAAGACGAGTCTTTCATGGAGGATATCAGTATGATCCTCAACACTGGCGATGTACCAAACATATTTCCAAGTGATGAAAAGGCAGATGTCATTGAAAAAATGCAAGCCGTCGCCAGGATGGAGGTACGTGGGCATAGTCATAAAAATATTGCTGTGTGGATGCCTGTGTAAAAGAAAAAATATGATTAACCTGGCTTTTGTATGAGACACGTTTGTTTTGATGACATTGTTTAGGCATGCGACTTGACTGAGTTTAGAGACCGCATGATTTGTCTAGTGATGTGACATATTGCGTTTGTTGTGAGGTGAACTCAGAGGGACTATGTATGCAAAGCGAATTCAATTAAAAGTTAAGTTGTCACACAGACCACGTACTGGTGTCTTGATCATTGCAGTACAGTTAGACTGTTACAGCTTTGAAAAAACAATTTTATTTCAGGGTCGCCAACTTGACGGGACGCCACTGGCCATGTACAATTTTTTCATCGACCGAGTGAAGCAACAGCTCCACATAGTGCTGGCAATGTCCCCTATAGGAGACGCCTTTAGGAACAGGCTGAGAATGTTCCCATCACTCATCAACTGCTGCACCATTGACTGGTTTCAGGTAACTTAGTCAAACAATTCATTGACTAGTTTCAGGTAACTTAGTCAAACAATTCATGGACTGGTTTCAGGTAACTTAGTCAAACAATTCATTGACTGGTTTCAGGTAACTTAGTCAAAAAATTCATTGACCAGTTTCAGGTAACTTAGTCAAACAATTCATTGACCAGTTTCAGGTAACTTAGTCAAACAATTCATTGACTGGTTTCAGGTAACTTAGTCAAATAATTCATTGACTGGTTTCAGGTAAATTAGTCAAACAATTCATTGACTGGTTTCAGGTAACAGTCAAATAATTCATTGACTGGTTTCAGGTAAATTAGTCAAACAATTCATTGACTGGTTTCAGGTAACTTAGTCAAACAATTCATTGACCGGTTTTCAGGTAACTTAGTCAAACAATTCATTGATTGGTTTCAGGTAACTTAGTCAAACAATTCATTGATTGGTTTCAGGTAACTTAGTCAAATAATTCATTGACTGGTTTCAGGTAACTTAGTCAAACAATTCATTGACTGGTTTCAGGTAACAGTCAAACAATTCATTGACTGGTTTCAGGTAACTTAGTCAAACAATTCATTGACGGTTTTCAGGTAACTTAGTCAAACAATTCATTGACTGGTTTCAGGTAACTTAGTCAAACAATACATTGACTTGTTTCAGGTAACTTAGTCAAACAATACATTGACTCATTTCAGGTAACTTAGTCAAAGAATTCATTCTTATTCTTTCTTAAAACCTAAATGACATGATGCTGAAACAATTTATAACTCCAAGATTCTAGGAATGTTTTTTCATTCTTACTTATCATAATATTTTATTTGTTTTAATTTTGCTTGTAGTGGGAAATTGTTTTAAATCTTATAATTTCAGGAAAGACTTTCATTATTCAATTGTTTTTCACTAAATAAGATTTTAAGGTTCATAAAATGTACCAAGATATGTTTTAATTAAACACGTCCTTATATCATGTGCACTTAACCCTGGGATAACTGTGTGTTTGCAGGCCTGGCCTGAAGATGCCCTTGAAATGGTGGCCAACAAGTTCCTGGAAGAAATTGAGATGGAGGACAGCATGAAGCTGGAGACTGTCAGTATGTGCAAACATTTCCATGAGTCTGTGAGGCTGGCCTCGGAGAAGTGAGTCGATTGATGGCATGGAATTAGTTTGTGATTAGTCTTCTTTAAAAGCATAATTTGAGATATTAGCTATTCCAACTACCGTATTTATTCGTGTATAGCGCGCAAAATTTTATTAAGAAAACTACTACCAAAAGGTTAGATGCGCGATATACTTAAGGTCTTACACAGGCTCCATAAATATTTCAAATTTGAAGATGAAATTTTGGTCCGCCATGTTTGTTTACATCTGAGATGAAGGCCTCTTGAGAGCGGAGCACTGATTGGTCAGTTTTGTTGTAAAAGCTTAATGCGAACGAAGGGGAGAGAGGTCATCTGTGATGGTCGAAATCTAAAATCTACGAAGATTTCGGACTTATGCTGAGATGGCCCAATGCCTGTGATCGGATTTTTGCAGCCGTCAACCGCCAGCTTTTCGGACCACGTAGCCCTATTTTTGTAACACCTTGCAGCAGTCCCACCTGCTTTAACCATTGCTTGTTTTAGCCTTAATATTTGTATACCGTGGAAACGGCAAGTCAGAGCAGCATGAAAAAATGTTCATCATATGATGCTTCATTCAAACTGCTAGTTGTTTGTTATGCTGAAATTCCTGGAAATAGAGCAGCTTCCAGAGAATTCACTGTCTCATACACTGGAGAAAGTAGAAAATCCTCCTCAAAGATATCCAAGAAAAAAACTAAGAAAGAACAAAGAGGGAGACAACCCATGTACCCAGATATCTAGAAGGCAATTTAAAAGTGGATCAGTGACCAAAGATCCAGTGGGTACATAGTTACATCCCTCCACGTTAGAATCCAAGCTCAAAAGTTTTGCAAAGATTTAACCTTCAAAGCATCTAAGGGATGGGTACAAAAGTTTATGAGGAGGTGTGGATTTTTAATACGCCAGAGATCAAAGATAGCACAGGAGTTGCCAAATGATTTAGAAGAGAAGATCATGGCATTCAATACCTTTATAATCAACCTACATAAGGAGGATAACTTTGAAATGTCCCAGATAGGCAATATGGATGAAACCATCCCCAAGTGTTTTGACCTACCATGCAACAGGACTATTGATAGCAAAGGAAAGCACACAGTCCAGATTAGGACCACGGTTCATGAGAAGACTCATTTTCCTGTATAGCAGACGGTACAAAACCCATGGTAATTTTTTTAATTAAAGACTGTTCCAAAGGGAGAGAAATTCTAATGGATGGATGGATGAGAAGGGCAACATTTTGGGGTTGGATAAAGTTTGGAATACTAGACCAGGCGCACTAATTAAAAAGATGCCCATGCTTGTATGGGACCAGTTCTGGTCACATTTGACAGACAATGTGAAGACCAAGGTGAAAAGTCTAAAAACATTTCAAGCTGTGATTCCAGGTGGACTAACTTCTATTCTTTAGGCACTAGATACTGTTTTAAACAAACCCTTCAAAGGCAGAGTCAGGGAGAAATGGATTGCCTGGATGAAATCTGAGGATAAATAGCTGACTAAAGAAGGAAATCCGAGGATAAAGAGTTGACTAAAGGAGGAAATCTGAGGATAAATAGCTGACTAAAGGGGGAAATCTCAAGGAACCTGACATATCTCTTGTGACATCCTGGGTTAATAGATCATTGGATGACATCCCAAAAGAAATGATCATTAAGAGTTTCTTAAAGACAGGCATCAGCCACAGAATGGATGGTTCAGAAGATGATGCGCTTTGGGATTCAGACTCACAAGAAAGTGAAGAAGATGAAGAAACAGATGTGCTCGCCAATTGGGACATTGATGAAAAAATAACTCTAGAAGAATGGGAAAAACTGTTCGCTGCATCTGATGATGAATCAGACTTTGAAGGGTTTAAAATTGTCAATTTCATTTGGAAATTGTGTTTATACTGGTAGTTTACTTAACCTTGGTATGTTGTCAATAAATATTTTGTCACACGTTTTCAATATTTGTCACTGAAAATCATTGGTCGGAGCTGGGAGAAAGTGAAAGAAAATTTATACCAATTTTCAACAAAACAATTTAGGGTGTGTGCTATACACGAATAAATACAGTAGTTATCAAATAGGTGCTCTATGGAACAATTTCACAGTTATGTTTAAATTTATAAAATGAGAATATTATCAATGTGAAAAATGATTTTTTTAATTATTTAAATCTAGAAGAAATTTAGTGGTATTCAGTTGTCACGCAGTAAGTGTCTTTATTAATTTAGTTCAGAAGTTAACAACTTTCTATCATCTGGTTTATTAAATGTTAAGTGGACAAACTGTGTCATTATTTTGTTTGACTTTGTTCAAGATACTACGATGTACTTCGACGCCATAATTATGTCACACCGACCTCGTACCTTGAGCTCATCCTCACCTTCAAGTCCCTGCTCACCGTCAAAAGAGAAGAGCTCATGACTATGAAAAACCGATACTTGGTGGGTCTGGAGAAACTGGAATTCGCTGCATCGCAGGTGTCAGTCATGCAACAAGAGCTGACCGACCTCCAGCCAGAGCTGATCAAAACTTCAGCTGACACGGAGAAACTCATGATCAAAATAGAACAGGACACGGTGGAAGTGGAGGCCAAGAAAGAGGTAACAGGGCTTGGGGCAAATCTGGGCCTGGTTTACAGAATTTGGGGCAAAATCTTGGCTTGGTTTACAGAAGTTGGGGCAAATCTGGGCTTGGTTTACAGAATTTTTGGCAAAATCTGGGCTTGGTTTACAGAATTTTTGGCAAAATCTTGGCTTGGTTTACAGAAGTTGGGGCAAATCTGGGCTTGGTTTACAGACTTTGGGGGAAATCTGGGCTTGGTTTACAGAATTTGGGGCAAAATCTTGGCTTGGTTTACAGAAGTTGGGATAAATCTGGGCTTGGTTTACAGAATTTTTGGCAAAATCTGGGCTTGGTTTACAGAATTTTTGGCAAAATCTGGGCTTGGTTTACAGAATTTTTGGCAAAATCTGGGCTTGGTTTACAGAAGTTGGGGCAAATCTGGGCTTGGTTTACAGACTTTGGGGCAATATCTGGGTTTGGTTTACAGAATTTGGGGGAAATCTGGGCTTGGTTTACAGAATTTGGGGCAAAATCTGGGCTTGGTTTACAGAAATGGGGGCAAAACCTGGGCTTGGTTTACAAAATTTGGGCAAAATCTAGGCTTGGCTAACAGAATTTGGGCAAAATCTAGACTTGGTTTACAGAATTTGGGGGAAATCTGGGGTTTCATTTATACAAATGTACATTTGACAATTGGCTTATGCTAATAATGTCCAGATGACAATTCCCTTTTTACTTAATATCAAAGTGAAAATGTTGAAACATCAAGGGAGTTAAACCAACTTTTGATCAGATGTGATCTCTGAGGTAGCGCTCTCGACTGTCACACTGATGGTCACGAGTTCGAATCCACACGAAAGTGAGGATTTGTTCTCGGGGCCTGAAGAGTCCCCGAGTCACCCAGCTCCGAATGGGTACCTAACTAGACAATAGTTAGGCGGCTGGGGTAATGCGTGGAACCCCTATAGCCGTGGCCTGTGACCGCTGCATCACTTGCCAACAGATCATCTCTCATGGTCTGTGGACGCAATTATCTTCTGCATAGAAGGAGCGTCTGTATATCTAAGATAAGAAGATAACAAGATAAGATATTGTTTATGATTTCCTCTACTTGTTGTTCCTAATATTACTACTATTTTGTGTTTGTGGGACATCAGAATGTTTTACAGACAGTTTACTGAGGACATTACTATTAAAGACATTGCTGTAACTTTTGTAACGGAAACAGCTACATTCAATCTCTCCCTCTTAGGTTGTAGCAGCTGATGAGGCTGTGGCTAATGAAGCTGCCGCAGCGGCCCAGGCCATCAAAGACGACTGTGAGGGAGATCTCGCTGAAGCCATTCCTGCGTTGGAGGCAGCCATCACTGCTCTAAATACTCTCAAACCAGCCGATGTTTCTAATGTCAAGGCCATGAAGGTAGATCATTACATTTTTTTTCTTTATGCCCACCATCTTGAAAAGTCACAAACTTTCCAGAAAGGGAAATGTTATAAAGAGCCAATTTTGCATCAAAATAACTTGAAAGCTTTTTAAGAGTTTTTAACAAAAATTATTTTTATATCCCAGAACCCACCGTCAGCTGTAAAACTTGTGATGGAATCCGTCTGCGTCATGCTGGGAATCAAATCTGAGCGTAAACCAGATCCATCCGGCTCAGGAAAGATGATGGAGGACTACTGGGGTCCCTCCATGAAATTGTTGGGAGATCTCAAATTTCTTGACAGACTGAAGACTTACGACAAGGATAATATCTCCCCACCTATAATCAAGAGAATCAGAGAAAAGTTGGTTTATTTTTGGAATTTATATTTAAAGAGAAAATTTAGATGTTATCCATAGCAATTAAATTTACGAATCCTAATATGAAGGCTAGGTGAAAATTTCAAAAATCAGCTTAGAAATAAATAATTTAGCAGTCACTATTGGTTTCACAGACATTTCTTTTAATTCAAAATAAGAAAAAATGATTTTGTAGATGAGAAAAATAAAATTCTTATTAATTCATTGTGAACAACGTGCAATACCCAAATTTTAATGCATCATGGCGAATCTTTCAGGTACATTGCCAATCCTGATTTTGATCCAACTCTTATAAGAAATGCATCTACTGCGTGTGAAGGCCTGTGCAAGTGGGTGCGGGCTATGGATATCTATGATAAAGTAGCCAAGGTCGTTGCTCCTAAAAAGGCCAAATTGGCAGAGGCAGAAGGAGAACTCTCCGTCCAGATGGAAAAATTGAATGAGAAGAGAGCTCAGCTGCAGGCAGTAAGTCGGTGTGACCTACATTTCTGATCTTCCGATGATATCGAGGATTTTAGAAAAAACAACTAATTCAATTGATATGCCAGTAGCCCTGCGTTCATTAAAATGATCAAGTCTCCTGATATAAGTAAAAGGAAATAGCATAAAGATAAAAGCAGCTCAAATAAAAAATTAAAAAGGACTAACACTTCTAATAAATATAAATGTAATTATAGAATGATCAAAGCAACTGGAGGAAGATCTATTAATTCTGCCTCCATCTTGCCTCAATATAAATATCACTTAACTTAAAGGAGCTACTACAAATTTTAATAAATAAGCAAAAACATGAACTACAAATAAATGATAAATAATTTTTTACTGTAGCAGTCAGATTGGGGAAAAAATCAATTTAATTTATGTCTTATGACATTTTGCATAGGTTTTCTACCATTTAAAAGATATGAGTGTGATCCAGTGAGGATAATATTGTACCATTATCCAAAAAATATGAGTGTGATCCATAGATGATAATATTGTACCATTATCCAAAAAAATATGAGTGTGATCCATAGATGATAATATTGTACCATCACCCAATAAAATATATGTGTGGTCCACTGATGATAATCTTGTACCATTATCCAATGTCAAGGTCACTGACAAACTCCAAGCTCTGAATGATGAATTTGAGGTCATGACACAGAAAAAGAAAGATCTGGAAAGTAACATTGACCTGTGCTCCAAGAAGCTGGACCGAGCGGAGAAACTGATTGGTGGACTCGGTGGTGAGAAGGACAGGTGGACAGAGGCGGCCAGGGCTCTCGGAGAAATGTACATCAATATTACTGGAGATGTGCTCATTTCATCAGGCGTGGTGGCTTACCACGGGGCATTCACTGTTGACTTCCGACAAGTGAGTTGTCCAGGGTTTAATTTTTTAATGTTTTTAACAAAATTTACAAAAGTAACAATGACAAATACAAGTGTCATTATTTTAAATAAAATTAATGTTCTTCAACTAAACAGTAAGATTATTCACCTCTTTTACTGAATCTACAAAAAAACACAGTAAATGCTTGAAAATCAACATATAACATTTAAATCCATATATAATGGTAAACATAAAATTCTATTCTTGTCCTCAGATGATGACCAGGGAATGGCATGAGCAGTGCGTTAAGCGGAACATACCTTCTTCCAAGGTATTTTCCCTTAGTGCAACGCTCGGTGAGCCTGTCAAAATCCGAGCATGGAATATTGCGGGACTTCCTGTGGATGCCTTCAGTGTTGACAACGGAATCATCGTGTCCAAGTCAAGAAGATGGCCTCTCATGATTGATCCGCAAGGTTAGCATGACTGACTGGAATTATTGAATGTTAAACAAAAATAAAAAATTTTATAGCAAGGATGATTTCATACAATAGACTCATTGAGTAGGAAAATATGTTGTTGTTGAGCCTTCCCATCCATGAGGGGAATCCAGCGATCATCATCAGGGTCTGCGATTCCTCCAAGGGTATAGGCCACCTACATGGTATCTTTATCCTAGGCCTCTCCAGGATCTTCCATTCATGGCCAATTCTCTTGATGTCTGCCTCCAGTTCTTGGTGTCAAGTGTTTCTTGTGAGGCCTTCTTTTCACTTTTCCTGGGGGTTCCATTTCAGAGCGTGCCTACTTGTATTGGAGGCAGATTTTCTTAGTGTATGACCGATCCACCTCCACCGCTTCTGGAGAATCTCTTCCTCCATTGGCTTCTGCTTTGTCCACTGCCACAGTTCCTGGTTGCTGATTTTGTCCAGCCTGTGAATTTTGAGAGTCCTTCTTAGACAATTGTTGATTTTTGTTGCTGTCTTTGGTTTTTTTGTAAAAAAATTTTTTAACGAGGCAGGATTGTTAGCCTTGCGCGCAACCATTTGGGGAGCTGCCCCTCACAGTGCAATGAGTAGCTGCCTTTGTTCGGGTTGGGTCCCTAGCCTTTGTGGATCCCTACAATTCCTACAAGGCAGTAGGGCTGATTTTGGTCTGCCCTGGCTATTTTATTTCCCCGGTACTCTCCATAGGAATACATGTAGCATGACTAAATTAATTTAGTAGATTTATGGAGTAGGAAAATATATTATAGCTTGGATAATTTTATTGTAAAGATTAAATAAGTAGGAAAATATGTAGCATGGATTAATGGAAGCATATATACAATAATTATATTTTTATATCACTAAAGTCTGAACATAAGCATGGTAATTGAGTGGCATGCACATTCGGCTGGTGTACTCAGGATCACAGGTTTGAATCTCCATGATCTTACCGGGGTCAAGGGTGTCCCTGAGTCCACCCAGCTCCAAATGGGTACCATCAAAAAAAGATTTTGAGAGTATTTGTTTCCATCCCGTAGGTCAAGCCAACAAATGGATAAAGAACTTGGAGAAAGCCAACAAACTGAACATCATGAAACTCTCGGATAGCGGCTACATGCGCACGTTAGAGAACAGCATCCAGTTTGGCAACCCCATCCTACTGGAAAACGTCGGGGAGGAGCTTGACCCAATTCTGGAACCAGTCCTGCAGAAATTGACCTTCAGGCAGCAGGGGGTCGAGTACATGAGACTCGGAGACAACATCATTGAATACTCGCCAGATTTTAAGGTTAGGAAAACAATTTAAATTTTTTGTGAAAAGAGTTAAAACATAATTATTTATTTTAATCAATAAATAAATATGATCTTACGGTCAAACCGAAATATTCACATTTTAAAATTCAATGTTTATGTCGGCCTATATAGAGTTAGAATCTTCTTATTCTGTACTTCTTACAAAATTTTCCAACGATTCAGCTTTCCCATTTTTCACCATGATAGATTGTTATATGGACGGTTAACCCAGTGGCCACAACTAAATTTTTTCATAAATTCGACTTAGATCCTGGTTATTCTAAGGGAGGGCAGTATGTCTTGGGACTTAGAACTGAAACTAAAACATACTAACGTTTGTTTCATTCTCTGAATGTTTCCGATTGACCTCAGATGTACATCACCACTGGACTGAGGAATCCACACTACCTGCCTGAAGTCTCCGTGAAAGTTTGCCTTCTGAACTTCATGATTACACCTCAAGGCTTGGAGGACCAGCTGCTAGGAATCGTCGCAGCCAAAGAAAAACCTGAACTGGAAGAAAAGAAAAATCAGCTGATCCTAGAGAGTGCGGCCAACAGGAAGCAGTTGAAGGAGATCGAGGATAAGATTCTGGAAGTCTTATCCTCCTCACAGGTCAGTACATGGGTCATCTTGACAGGTCAGTACACAAACATGGGTCATCCTGACAGGTCAGTACACAAACATGGGTCATTTTGACAGGTCAGTACACAAACATGGGTCATTTTGACAGGTCATTACACAAACATGGGTCATTTTGACAGGTCAGTCTACAAACATGGGTCAATTTGACAGGTCAGTACACAAACATGGGTCATCTTAACAGGTCAGTCTACAAACATTAGTCATCTTTACAGCTCTGTACAGAAACATGGGTCATCTTGACAGCTAAGTTTACAAACTTGGGTCATCTTGACAGCTCATTTTACAAACTTGAATCCTCGCATAACAGGATAGCACGTTGTGTCAGTTCTCACTGAAATTGTTGACCATCATAAAAAAAAATATTTATTTTAAAGTGTACTTTGTTCTTTTAATGTTCATATTTCCTTCATCAGGGCAACATTCTGGAAGATGAAACTGCCATCAAAGTTCTCTCATCGTCCAAAGTCCTCTCCGAGGAAATCTCAGCCAAACAGGAAATAGCTGTGGCAACTGAGAAAGAGATCGATGAGACTAGAAATGGCTACAAACCCGTCGCCCTACATTCCTCCATCTTGTTTTTCTGTATCTCTGATCTGGCCAACATAGAACCCATGTACCAGTACTCACTTACGTGGTTTATAAACCTATATTTACAGGTAGGTTTAATGGACCAGTACTCACTTACGTGGTTTATAAACCTATATTTACAGGTAGGTTTAATGTACCAGTACTCACTTACGTGGTTTATAAACCTATATTTACAGGTAGGTTTAATGTGCCAGTACTCACTTACGTGGTTTATAAACCTATATTTACAGGTAGGTTTAATGTGCCAGTACTCACTTACGTGGTTTATAAACCTACATTTACAGGTAGGTTAAATGTGCCAGTACTCACTTACGTGGTTTATAAACCTATATTTACAGGTAGGTTTAATGTACCAGTACTCACTTACGTGGTTTATAAACCTATATTTACAGTTAGGTTTAATGTGCCAGTACTCACTTGCGTGGTTTATAAACCTATATTTACATGTTAGTTTAATGCTCAAAGTGATATCAGAATAGTGTTGGGATATTTGGTTAACTTTTAATGTTCTAAAGCCTGTAATCCTGAAGTTTGGTAAAGGGCTCCTCGATAGCGCTCACCTTAGTAATGAAATCTTTGAAAGTAGAAACTCTTCATTTAATGAGAGAAGGTTTAGTCAACTTCGAAAATGTCAAAGCTTTCTTTTCACCAATAAAAAAAACAAATTACACAGACTATTTGTGTAAGGAAACAATAAATTAAAGCTTTATTATCAACTAATACAAATAATGGTAGACGTTTCGGCTCATGCCTTCATCAGTACAAAAACAATTACATGTACTTACATATATATTAAAATTAAAACATATTAAAGTCTATGTGATAAAATGAAAAGAAATGAAAGACAAAAATAAACATGGACATAGAATATAAGAAAAAGGAGGAAGTTGAAGTATCTAAAGTAACAGTGAAAACCACAACGGGAAAACGATTTTGCAGTCATGTAAAATTGTGGATTTGGTTAATTCCATATGGAGCCAACGTACCAAATCGTTTTATGAGTCTATTTTCCATGTGGACTCTATCATGGGTATTGGTTGCATATAAAATACCAGTAACTACAATATCCAAAATGCCATCGTGGTCAACACTGTTAAAATGTTTAGACACAGGACACTGAGCCTGTTTATTTATATTGTACAGGTGTTCTCTAAACCGATCTCCAAGACGACGACCTGTCTCACCCACATAAATTTTTTTACATCTCTTGCAAATAATTGCATAAATCATGTTGCGACTGGTGCAAGTGAATCCATCTT
>MUZC01000773.1:14481-61928 GCA_002072015.1 Radix auricularia | reverse complement strand
AATAAAAGATGGATTCACTTGCACCAGTCGCAACGTGATTTATGCAATTATTTGCAAGAGATGTAAAAAAATTTATGTGGGTGAGACAGGTCGTCGTCTTGGAGATCGGTTTAGAGAACACCTGTACAATATAAATAAACAGGCTCAGTGTCCTGTGTCTAAACATTTTAACAGTGTTGACCACGATGGCATTTTGGATATTGTAGTTACTGGTATTTTATATGCAACCAATACCCATGATAGAGTCCACATGGAAAATAGACTCATAAAACGATTTGGTACGTTGGCTCCATATGGAATTAACCAAATCCACAATTTTACATGACTGCAAAATCGTTTTCCCGTTGTGGTTTTCACTGTTACTTTAGATACTTCAACTTCCTCCTTTTTCTTATATTCTATGTCCGTGTTTATTTTTGTCTTTCATTTCTTTTCATTTTATCACATAGACTTTAATATGTTTTAATTTTAATATATATGTAAGTACATGTAATTGTTTTTGTACTGATGAAGGCATGAGCCGAAACGTCTACCATTATTTGTATTAGTTGATAATAAAGCTTTAATTTATTGTTTCCTTACACAAATAGTCTGTGTAATTTGTTTTTTTAATAAAAAAGCTTTATGCAGTCCTATTCTGTATGATATATTTTCACCAATACTTTTGCTTGTTTCACGAAGTTTTGTGATAGTTTTTACCTTTTTTTTTTTGTTTCGAAAATGTGATTTTGCTATAATTTTCAGTAAAAAAAAAATTATAATAAACCAAAAGTAATAATAGTACTTAACCCAAGATGGTCTTTTGTATGCATAAAATAACCATTCTGTAAGATTATCCTAAAAGATGAAGTCATTATGACGATTAATACATTCTCAGCAATTGTTTAAAATTCATAACATTCATAATTCATTGCAATTATTTGAAATCCTTATAGGATATAGGCATACTTTTACAGAAAACCCTATAGGACATTAAGAGTTAATGGATTAAATTTAAATAATTTCAATGCTCCCAAATATAAACAAAACTCAAGTCTAGAAAGGAATATGAAATAGTTCAATATGAAAAACTTAATAAAGAGTAAAGTTGTAAAAAAATTAGGTTACTTGAACTGTCCTGAAAACATTACAGCAGAAAATCTGTCTGACAAATAAAGTGTCAATGGTTGTTTTTTTTCTCCCCAGTCAATACTCAACAGCAAACGTTCAGAAGATCTGCAAGAACGTATCATCAACCTCAATGAACATTTCACGTACAGTATGTACAACAATGTCTGCAGATCTCTGTTTGAAAAAGATAAACTCCTGTTCTCATTTGTCTTGTGTATTGGTATCAAGAAAGGCCAGTAAGTAAATATTGTCTTCAGACTTACGTATTGTATCATACACACAACTTTCATTTACATATTATTTTACACAGTATTTGTGTTTAACTATTCGTATTATGTTACACAGCACTTTTGGTTTTATTTGTGATCATTATTATAAAACTTGACCTTATGGAGATTTTTATTTCATTACATTGAAAATCTGTGTTTTAAATTATTTGTATGATCAGTAGAATATATTTTTCCTTCTGAAAAAATGTTTATTTTACTTCTGAATCCATAATGTTTAGTTGTATACTTTTGTTTAGTGGAGTTTAATTTATTGGACATTGATTCAGAGCACTTTGGGTTTGTAAAAATTTTGTTTATGTTTTTTTAGATTAAGTTTTAGTCATAAATAATACATAAACAGATGCCATCTTCTATGGAGAGTTAAAATGCTGGTAATTTGTTGCTGAAAATTTGTGAAAATGTGGGCTGCATAAGACCTGGGCAGTATGTGACCTTGGCAGTATGTGACCTTGGCAGTATGTGACCTGGGTAGTATGTGACCTGGGCAGTATGTGACCTGGGCAGTATGTGACCTGGGCAGTATGTGACCTGGGCATTATGTGACTTGGGTAGTATGTGACCTGGGCAGTATGTGACCTGGGCAGTAAATGACCTGGGCAGTATATGACCTGGGCAGTATGTGACCTGGCTCATTACCAAGACATCTGATCTCTCCACCTCTTTGTTTGACAGAGGCAGAATTGATGAAAACGTCTGGAGATTCCTGCTGACTGGGGGAGTTGCTTTAGATAATCCCCTCCCCAACCCCGCACCTGCCTGGTTGTCTGACAAAGCTTGGTCAGAAATTGTGCGTGCTTCCAATCTTCCCAACCTGAAGGGCTTGAAAGATCGTGAGTAACCTTTGGGCTCATAATGGACTTCATTTTGTCACATCAACAAAATCTTCAGGTTTTTTTTAGAAGTCATTGATTATTATTTTATGAGAAATGAAATAGCAACAGTAATTTTTTTTAAATTAAGAAATAAAAAAATAGATGACTCATAAACATTTTTCAAGCATCAACATATTTAGTAGATGAATAAAGAAATGAATTTTTTTTTAATGTGTTTACAGGGATAAGATTTAAATTCCTTTAGAGAAAATGTGTAGTACGTGTTTGTCTATGGTATTATTAAAGTTTTTAATTTTGTTTTAATATGACAACAGATGTGAACAAACAGCCAGATACTTGGAAGAAATTCTACGACAACTCTGCCCCACACAACTATAAACTACCGACACCATGGGACTCACTGTCCAGCCTTGATTCCATGATTATTCTCAGATGTTTCCGCCCAGATAAAATAGTTCCAGCTGTTCAAAACTTCATTGTGGAGAATATGGGTCAAGCCTACATTGAGCCCCCGACCTTTGACCTGCCAGGGTCATTTGCTGACTCAAATTGCTGTGCGCCCCTCATTTTTATTCTGTCCCCTGGTGCTGATCCTATGATGGCCCTGCTCAAGTTCGGAGAGGACAAAGGTTACAAGGGCAACATGATACAGACGATATCACTGGGTCAAGGACAGGTGAGGGTTAGGGTTAGGATTACAAGGGCAGTGTGATACAGACAAAATCACTGGGTCAAGGACAGGTGAGGGTTAGGGTTAGGATTACAAGGGCAACATGATACGGACGATATCACTGGGTCAAGGACAGGTGAGGGTTAAGATTAGAGTTACAAAGGCTGATGATTTAGATGATATCACTAGGTCAAGGACAGGTGAGGGTTAGGGTTAGGATTACAAGGGCAACATGATACAGACGATATCACTGGGTCAAGGACAGGTTAGGGTGAGGATTACAAGGGCAGTGTGATACAGATGATATCACTGGGTCAAGGACAGGTGAGGGTTAGGGTTAGAATTACTACAAAGGCAGATGATTTAGATGATATCACTAGGTCAAGGACAGGTGAGGGTCAGGGTTAGGATTACAAGGGCAACATGATACAGATGATATCACTAGGTCAAGGACAGGTTAGGGTTACAAGGGCAATATGATACAAATGGTATCACTAGGTCTAGGACCCGTAAGGATTAGGGTTAGAGTAAGCTAAGATAGGTAAGGCTTGCTGGCTATACCTTCAGCCTTTTTTTTTCCTAAAATTATCCAAGAGGTAATCCCTCCTGAATCTAATAAACTTTTTGTTCTGTGAACACAGGGACCGATTGCAGCCAAAATGATTGACAGAGCCATTAGTGATGGCTCATGGGTGGTGCTACAGAACTGTCACCTGGCCACAAGCTGGATGCCCAAACTGGAAAAAATCTGTGAAGAGGTTAGAAATAAAGCTTAAGTTAAATGTAAAGGTGGCTCGAAATATGGAATAATGTGAAACTATCTTTAAACATGAAATCATTGGCATCAGTCACCTGTTAAACATAACATCATTAGCACTAGTCACGTGTTAAACATAACATCATTAGCACCAGTCACCTGTTAAACATAACATCATTAGCACCAGTCACCTGTTAAACATAACATCATTAGCACCAGTCACCTGTTAAACATAACATCATTAGCACTAGTCACGTATTAAACATAACATCATTAGCACCAATCACCTGGTTGACATAACATCATTAGCACCAATCACCTGGTTGACATAAAATCATTAGCACTAGTCACCTGGTTGGCATAACATCATTAGCACTAGTCACGTGTTAAACATAACATCATTAGCACTAGTCACGTGTTAAACATAACATCATTAGCACTAGTCACCTGGTTGACATAACATCATTAGCACCAATCACCTGGTTGACATAACATCATTAGCACCAATCACCTGGTTGACATAAAATCATTAGCACCAATCACCTGGTTGACATAACATCATTAGCACTAGTCACGTGTTAAACATAACATCATTAGCACTAGTCACCTGTTAAACATAACATCATTAGCACTAGTCACCTGGTTGACATAACATCATTAGCACTAGCCACGTGTTAAACATAACATCATTAGCACTAGTCACGTGTTAAACATAACATCATTAGCACCAGTCACCTGGTTGACATAACATCATTAGCACTAGTCACCTGTTAAACATAACATCATTAGCACCAGTCACCTGGTTGACATAACATCATTAGCACCAATCACCTGGTTGACATAACATCATTAGCACCAGTCACCTGGTTGACATAAAATCATTAGCACCAATCACCTGGTTGACATAACATCATTAGCACCAATCATCCCCTGTTGCTAAAGCCCCTTTGTGTGGTTGTCATTTCTTGGTGAGTGTTAACTCTCTATGTGGGTGTCATTTCTTGGTGAGTGTTAACTCTCTATGTGGGTGTCATTTCTGTGTAAATGTTTTTTTTCCCTGAAAGTTCGTCAAATTCTTATGAGAGTGACCCAAGTAATGTCCATAACCTGCACCCCCAAGTGATTCTATTCCTTGGCTCAAAAGACACAAAATTTTCAACATTTCCGATTAGCCAGCGGTAAAAAATGTTTGTGTTTGTCTTGTTACAAGAATATTTCCCTGGACCAACATCAAATCCAAGCATCGAAACATTTTTAAACCACAAATATAGTTTATAAATAATGTCTTCTGAGTCAGTGTAGCAAACAACTATTGGTAATCTTAACTTTGTCTACTTCTTATACTTATATTTACACTTATAACATAGGCACAAAGAAATACATTTTTGGTGATGGCCTAAACATTTTCTGACTACTGTTATAGATCATCATTGAGTGCATTATATCTCTGCCATGTTGGACGTTTGTAGTTTGAACTACTTTGTGTTTCTTTGTTGTCATAATTTATTGGTTCAGAAATCTTCACCCTAAAGAAACTAATTTTGTTCATTTCTAAATCTGTTCTTCCCGACCATTGTGTAGGTGATAGTTCCAGAATCAACCAACGAAGACTTCAGGCTCTGGCTAACAAGTTATCCCTCGGAAAGTTTCCCTGTTTCAATTTTACAAAATGGTTTGTTAACAAATTTGAATTTATCTGTGGACTACTTAATTCATGCTTGATTGTTAAATAACTCATTGACATGATTTATAAACTTTTCTTAAAGTATTTCTGACCACCTAAAGATTTAATTAAGTCTTCTTTACAATTTTTGTGTATAATTTTTTTTTTTATTTCACCGACTTTCCAATAATTTTCAGGTGTCAAAATGACCAATGAACCTCCCAAAGGTCTGAGAGCCAATCTCCTCAGGTCATATCTCAATGATCCCATTTCTGACTCCACCTTCTGGGAAGGCTGTAATAAGGTAGGTCATTTTCATTTATCCTTCCATTTCAAGATTTTTTAGGACCATGACATCAAAAGTATTAAATAAATTTTGTGTTTTATGTATTAGAGAAACTAAAATCTGCAATAATTTTTTGTTAATCTTAAAATAGTTTTGTGGATTGTTTTTTTTGTCTTTGATTAAATCAATAGAAAACTATCATTGATTAAATCAATAGAAAACTATCATTGATTAAATCAATAGAAAACAATAGAAAACTATCATTGATTAAATCAATAGAAAACTATCATTGATTAAATCAATAGAAAACTATCATTGATTAAATCAATAGAAAATTATCATTGATTAAATCAATAGAAAACTAACATTGATTAAATCAATAGAAAACTAACATTGATTAAATCAATAGAAAACTATCATTGATTAAATCAATAGAAAACTAACATTTGAATGTTCTTTATCTGTTTGATTGGTTTTAGTTTGCTTAATTGTTACTCTGAAATCATCCTGAGTATATGTAAAGAATCCATAGTTAATATATTCCTTAAATTTTTCACAGCCAAAAGCATGGCATAAGATGTTGTTTGGTCTTTGCTTTTTCCATGCTCTGGTCCAAGAAAGGCGGAAATTTGGACCATTAGGATGGAACATTCCCTATGAATTTAATGAATCTGATTTGCGAATCAGCATGAGACAGATGCAGGTTTGTCCACTGGATAAAAATGTTTTTTCTTTAAATGTTTAAAATCAGTTTTTACGTTTTTGTATTTTTCAGGAGCTAGTAATGTTTGATATAGATTTGTTTTTTCTCATTTGAATAGATCCCATCTCCTATTATCCTACTGACCTGCATTTAATTTCTATTTGCCATTTATTTTATTATCCATGCTTTGATACACAACAAGTACTAAATATGGACTGAAACTCCTTTCCTCACAGATGTTTTTAAATGACTATGATGATCTCCCCTTGCCGGCCCTGACTTATCTAACAGGAGAATGTAACTACGGTGGTCGTGTTACTGATGACAAGGACCGACGTCTGCTGAACTCACTTTTGTCAGTTTTCTACAGTGAAAGAATTGTTTTAGATGACAAATATAAGTGAGTTTGAAATTTATCTCAACTATATTATTAACATTAATGTATACAAGTTGTTTAAATTTATTGAATGCTTCCAGGTATTTAGAACATGGTTATAAAAACATTTTTCCTATCTTGATGAAATATTTGTTTCCATAAATTGTTTCATCTTGAAGCTTTATTGAATTAACCTTTGACCTTGTATCAATCAAGACTATCATCCAGTGGTCTCTACTATGCACCACCTGAGGGACCTCATCAAAGCTACATTGATTACATCAGAACTCTTCCCTTTATAGCATTGCCAGAAGTTTTCGGACTTCATGAAAATGCTGATATTACAAAAGATAACAAAGAAACTGCTCTGGTAACTTTTAATTCATTTACATTGCTATGAAAAATATTTTTGGTCAATTTCTACAAATTTAACAATTTAAAAAAGTTGTTTACCTCTTAGCGCTCTTATTTTCATTACACTTTTTAATACCAACTTCCATTTCCAATTTTTATGAATTTATCTTTATTTATCTTCAGCTATTTGAAAGCATATTGCTAACATTACCTCGGCAATCTGGAGGTGGGGGTCAGACGTCAGGAAACGCCATGGAGAACCTGGCTGCAGATATTCTCAGCAAACTACCACTAAACTTTGACTTGGAATTTGTGAGTCCTTTTTTGTTGTCAGACTGTTTCAATAATGGAGAAATAAAAACAACAGAAGTTTGACGGTTAAGTGATGGTCACGTAATCGTGGCATTACTAAATTTTGAGAAAATTGGGACCTCACTTCCATCAGGGATAATCTTTCATCTAAATTCAGATCTTATCAAAATATACAAGAATAATTGTATTTGTAAAAATCAAGCACTAAAACTGTTTTAAAATGTGATGGTTGACAGGTGATCAACAAATATCCTGTGGTCTATGAGGAATCCATGAACACGGTACTGAGACAGGAGCTGATACGCTTCAATAATCTCATTTCTGTGGTCAGGAAAACGTTGATCAACATGAGGAAAGCTATCAAAGGTCAGGACACAAGTCATTTGCCATTTAGAATGAGAATTTAAGCCATATCATTTCTAGAATACTGCTTACGAATGCCTTATTAACTCTTTAAGCCCCAGAAGATTTTCAATAAACTTCCGCCTCAGTCCTGTAAGGATTTCCAATATTGCGATCAACTGGTTATGGAATTTTAAAAATTGGGTAAAATGCATTTAATTATTGTCATACTGACTTCACTTTTTAGGATAAGAATGGTCATTTTCATATCCAAAGGACCTTCTTGAGTTTAATACTATTTTTACTTGTAGTTTAGTACTATTATTTTTATAAGGTATAGCCAAATCACATCTAAAAAAAAAAACGTTAAAACTACCAATAAACTTCACGAATCGAATAATAACACTCGCCCAGGCAACGGCCACCATTGCTGGAAGTCAAATACATCATCTTTCATGCATTGAAGAGTTTTTACATTCTGTGATTTCGTTTTTTAAAGAGAATTCTATCGAGGCGCCCAATAACGCGCTTTGGCATTAGAGACAAGGCGCACATTACTGCACACCTGGGCTTTAAAAGTTAAATTAACAGCTTGTGCAAGTACTGTCATTGTGTTAACTGTTATTATGTTACTGTAATGGTGTTGCTGTAATTGTGTTAAATGTGATTGTGTTACTTTAATTGTTTTAACTGTAATTGTGTTAATGACATTTACACAGCTATGGGAGAGGGGGCTCCACCATTTGTGATGAGGGGGAGGGGGGGTTGTTTAAGAGATGGGACATCACACCAAACAACTTTAACTGAAAGTTCCACTTAAATATTAGATTGTTTACAATTTATTTAATGACGTTTTACATGGGCTTCAATATTAGAGTGCAGCTTAACACTAAATACATACTCAAGTGACAAAAAAGTGATTTGAAACATGGTCATTTTCATAACAAATGGCTTTAATGGGGGGTGGGGGTGGCAAAGCTTTGTGACTTCATTGTGGAGGAGGGTGTTTAACCTTTTGTGATGACATGTGACAAGGGGGTGGCAGGGAGTAAAAATCTGCCATAATCATATGACGTCATTTATGGTCGGTCCTTAATTGTAATTGTGTTAACTGTAATTATTAAAGAGGATAGAAATAATTTTTATAATTTTGGGTAGGACTGCAGTTAGGGTAGGTGGCAATAAGTTATTGATTAGGTTATGGGTAAGCTGACGTGGTGGTCGAGAGGTAGCGCTCTCGACTGTCATACCGATGGTCACGGGTTCGAATCCACACGAAGGTGAGGATTTGTTCTCGCGGCCTGAGGAGTCTCCGAGTCACCCAGCTCCGAAAGGGTACCTAACTAGACAATAGTTAGGCGGCTGGGGTAATGCGTGGAACCCCTATAGCCGTGGCCTGTGACCGCTGCATCACTTGCCAACAGATCATCTCTCATGGTCTGTGGACGCAATTATCTTCTGCATAGAAGGAGCGTCTGTATATCTAAGATAAGCTGGTAAGAAACTAAGACTTATTTTACTTTTTAAAAACCTTATTGCATTGAACTTTAAGGTCTGGTTGTTATGTCATCTGAACTGGAGGAAGTGTTTAACAGCATGCTTGTTGGCAAAGTTCCTGCCTCCTGGGCCTCCAAGTCATACCCAAGTCTCAAGCCACTAGGAAGCTATGTGGCAGACTTATTGGCCAGGTCTGACCTCGAGTTTTTTACATTTTTGTGGTATTTTTTTTTTTTAAATGTTATTTGCAATTGAAACATTATAGCTACACTTATATTTTATTAAGCATTAAAAAATTATAGCTACACTTATACATTCCACTGAACCTGTTTTATTTAATGATAGTTTTTTTTAATGTATGTGTTTTCCATAGATTGAAGTTTTTCCAAGATTGGATTGACAACGGAGCTCCATCAAGTTTTTGGCTGTCTGGTTTTTACTTTACCCAGTCTTTCCTCACTGGTGTGTTGCCAAGATTTTTTTTTTATTACTAATGTACTGGGAAAATACTTAATATACTTAGTTAAATCGAAAAATGACGTTCATGGTTTATTAACGTTTAAATTGATACCTGATAATTTCTCTATGTAAATATTTGTTTATTGTACCATTTGTAAATAGGTGTTTCCCAGAACTATGCCAGAAAGACAACAATTCCCATTGATCTTGTGGGCTTTGAATTTGAAGTTTTGAAAGATAACCCAGTGGGCAAACCTGAAGATGGAGCATTTGTTTATGTGAGCTTTAAATGACATTTGTTTGAAGGATATGTATGTTCTTACACTCAGTATGTTCTTACACTCAGTATTATATTGGTGGCAGACAAATTGTGTAGCATAAACTAAGTTTTGTCATCCAATTTTTGGGGACAAGGAAATTTAGTCAAAGGGGAAAGTATTTAAATCTGTTATAGTTTTAATAATTTGTTTTTATTTCTATGATTTCAGGGGCTCTTTATGGAGGGTGCCAGATGGGACAGAGACAAGATGGTGATTGGTGAATCAGCTCCCAAAATTTTGTTTGATGTCATGCCAAATGTATCCTTTAAGAAAAATATCATTAAAAAATGTCTTTAAAATATTTATACAATTGGACCTCGCTAAGTCAAACTTCCCTAAGTAAAAAATCTCCCTATATCGCATTAATTGATAGGTCCCGGCCAAATTTCATAAGATTTATTTATTATAGTTCTCCTTAACTCGAAGGCCTTTGTCTTCCAACCTCCCTAAGTTTTTTCTAAGGAGTTTTGGTTATTATTCTGGGGTGACTCTTTTTAAAAATAAAAATCTCACTTCCCTGATCCCATTGTGAAGGGAGTCAAGTGGGTGAGGACAGGGAAGGTGTCTCCTCTCACTGGCTTGTGTCTGTATGTCAAGGCAAGTTGGCTTCCTTTCATATGAAACAGCAGACTCCTTCCCATCAAGTCTTCTAGCCGGTGTGGCTGCTCCTCCCTCTCAATATCAACATTGTCCTTGATTAATCTATGCCTATTACGCTATTTTCCCTAACTTGAAAACTCCATAAGTCAATTTCTTTTTTCTGGTCCCTTTGAGTTCGACTTAGAGAGGTCCAACTGTATTTCTTATATGTCATTAGAGTATATAATCTTTCTTATAATATGATAAAAATTATTATAATCATGTCATCTTTCTCTACTATTAAGCAGTTTTCCTCTGTGAATTAACCATGAATACAAACAGACCTAGTATTCAACCTTAACCATGCCTCAGATTTGGCTGAAACCAAACAGCATTGACCAGTTCCAAAAACTGCCCAGCTACACATGTCCAGTTTATAAGACGAGTGCCAGGCGTGGGACACTTTCTACGACTGGTCACTCGACCAACTTTGTCATGTACATTCAACTTGCTTCAGACAAGCCAGAGAGCCACTGGATCAATCGGGGAGTTGCCAGCTTGTGTCAGTTGGATGACTAACTAAATTATGTTAGAACACTCACCGTCCTTAACAGTCATTCTTCATTCGACCAAAGGAAACCTGATTAATCAACGAGTTCTACGTGTACTTAAAAATATTATTACATTTGTAAAATCTTGACTTATTTGCATTCAGCAAATATTGATGCTTGGAGTTAAAGTGTTTTTTTAAAAAAACATGCCAAACATGTAAATAAAAAGTTGCATGTAAAAAAAATTATTTGATATTTGAACATAAGTTGTACATGAACTTCAAATAATGATGAAAACATGTGATTTTATTTAACCACCATGTCTATTATTTTAATAGACTATTTTAACAATAGGAAATATATGCAGGACACAAACCCAATATTATTAAAGAAATTTATTGTGATAAATTAGTCATCAAGCCTGCAATATTTGTTTTACCTTCAGTATTGTTTCCATTTTGGTTTACAATAAAATACTATGTAATAAAATTTAATGTGAGTTTGTCTTTTTTTTAAACATACAGATTATTTTTTAAAAAGGAAATAAATGTATGAATGTTAGTTATCATAATTTACATCTAGAGATTAAATATATTTATATATATATTTGTTTCCATTCCATTCATTAAAAATTAAGTAGTGTATTGTCTTAAATTTTAATAAGTTTCTATTTTCACCATTTAAGTTTGTATGATTGCTCTTTAACAAAGTAAGTCTTGCTTCCATGATACTTCACTAGTATAAAAGAAAGTTCAGAAAAATTTACCAAATTGATGTGTTGTGACCAAGTTTGTACTAGTTGATTTATTTAAATTAAAATCTGTTTGTTTGGCAGTTAGGTATGACTGTTATAATAATTAATAAATTATGTTTTTGTTTTTTTAAGAATAAATCTAGCATGCATGTATTATGAAAGGTTTATTCTTGACTCTATTATTTTTAAGCTATGTATATAGCAATAATTATCTTAAACATGAGTGCTTAATTTTTTTTTTTACTTTTAAGTTTTACAATGTTTAAATTATACATATATTTGTCACACTGTTAGAAAATTAAAAGAATATACATAATTTAAAACATTATAGTTCAATTTTCTATGCACTTTGTAAAGCAAAAAAATAATAATTTAATTGACATGATATTAATTTAAATATGTGTTTATACATAATTTATGTTGTTATATACAATGTTTGTAATATTTAAACGTCTGTGATACTCTTTGTGTGCTGAAAAATAAAATATAATTCCATTTGATTATGTGTTAAATAAAGTGAATTATTGTAATTTTTTTTTTTAAAGTTATTTTACTTAATTGGAAAATAAATAAAATAAAAAAACAACAAATAAATGTATGTTTTAAAAATAATTTTTTAATCTTATAAAATACATGTGACATTTTGAGGCAATATCATTACTTGATTAATAATCAAGTATTAGCTGCACAAAAAGAAACTTTATACAGAATCTAATCCAACTGTCATACACTATGAAACAGGATATTTTAATAGTTTTTATTTTACTAAATGGTTTATAAAATAAAAAATTGATACTTTAAATTAATAGCTTTTCAAAATCTGTGTTTAAAATGAAATGTTTATAGTTAGCCAATTCAAATAGACAAAAAAATTAAAAAATAAATAAATGAAATAAACATGCTCAGTTGAATAGTGTTCTTAACAGATCTTTTTTTTAAAACACATTTTTCACACAATTCAATCCATAACTTTCATTTACAATGCTCCAAAATGTAAACAGAAAATTTCTCACCACACATGACATGGAAGCTAATTTACATTCCTATTATAGGTATTTTTTCCAAAATAATAAGTTCAATGGATAGTAAACTAAAAATTATATATTGTTTAACAAAATAACTATTTACAGGTCTACAAATAATAGTTGAGTAAATAAAAACAAAGATTATTTACATCATCAACCAATGTATGTTACAGTGATATGTTCGATATGGTGGAAGATGGTCCAATGCTTTTTACCATTTTCTCATACATTTAATCTCAACTGCATGCAATCTTTCACACTCTCCCTTTCAGGGTGCACAAACATTTAAAAAAAATAAAAATAATAAGTCGGGTGTTAAACAGTTAATAAAGATGATAGCTGGTCATGATTCTTACAAGGAATGTTTAGTCTCACAATGAGGATTATTTTTAAAATATTCGGTGTATTAATTTAAAATTTTAATCTGGAATGTGAAAGTTCAAACTTAAAACATTAGAAAAAAAAACCTACACAAAATACAAAAGAATATATAAAATGGAAGAAAAGAACATAACCAGGGCACTAAATCTGAGATGAGTAGATGTGTTACAGCCGTCAGCATCCTCACAGTAGCAGGTTTCTGTGAAGACACCAGTGTAATCCCAGGACCAACGGCAACCCCAAGCCACACCTGAACATTGTGTAGAAATGATTTGCAAGAAATTCATGTTATAAACTGTCATTAATTTCAAGTTATTTCAAACTACTATTAGGGGGATTTTGATTGAAATCTACTTATTGAGAATATAACATATATTTAAATACATATTTGTGTGACAAAGTAAGACTTGGTGAGGTAAATGACTTCTTAGTAATCTTACCTTATATTCAAATAATTACTTCAGCAATCTCAGCAAATTGATTAATTTAGAAATTATGAGCAAAGCCAAAAAGAAATAGTTTTGGATTACAAATTTTAAAAGCCAATTATCAGACAACAACATAATAATATAGGATCAACTTACCAAATACTGTTCTTGTTGCACAACGTCTTGTAGTTTTTTGCCATCCTCCCCCTGAAATAAAAAAAAAAAAGTAACAGTCAAAATGTGCATGCTAAAAGCGCAGATTCTAGAGATTTATCACCTAGAAATTGGCAGGATGCATATAAGTGTTTTAAATTCAATAGTATTTATGATCAAATTAAAACACATGGGCTACAGTCTACAGAATATTAGTTTCTGTAGATTTTTAGGGTCCACTACTCAAACATACATCTTGGAAGTTTGAAAAAAGCCTTAAATTTAACTTTCTGTTCAAGGGAAGTAATATTCACTTCTTTCCTTAATGAAAAAAATCAGCTTATGAAATATGAAGCACAGAACCCTAAAAGTAATCTAGTTAGAAATAAAAAAAAGAAGTTGGTTGTTATAAATATACAATAAACATTTGTAGAGCAAATGTGACTAATGCAGAGAATCTATCCTATACTTACATCCTGGACTTTCTTGGTAAATCTTGACACAAAACTGACCCGGAATGTCTGCCTCAAAGCCATTGCAATCTAACAAGGCATTGACTGTTTTGTCAAAAGCATAACCAGACGGACATGTATAGTCTTCATTACTGTCACACTGGTAGCACTGGATGGCCAGACCTAAAACAAAATATCACAGGAATATTAAGGATGTGTCGTTACTATTACATGTTAGTTAGCACTGAAATCAGACCTTGAACTAGTTGCCATAGAAATAGGCCTATAAACTGTCACATAGTTGATATTGTTCATATAAATATGAAAAGCTCTTTTGAGCCAACTCTTGAAATTTCTTTGTGAAAGAGGTCGACAAAGGTTCTCATCCCACACAGGATGCACTAGCCCAGTGATGGCAAACCTATGGCACACGTGGCACATTCAGCACGCAGAGCCTCATCAGCCGGCACGCAACTAAAATAATACTTCCTTAAACAAACCACTTTACATTTAAATAAGGGGGTTTAGAGTTTTGATTGAATCTTGGGCACAATGTAACCAATGTTCACGCTAAGGTTCCTTGGTACGTGTGCAAAGTTGCACAGCATCAATTTTTTTACCAAATTTGCTGCTCAGTAATTCTAAACTGCTGCGCGGCGTATGTCAGATATCTCCATGGGCGGGCAAGTTAAAAGGAACATTGTTAGTAACAGCTATTCCTGATGATACAAGTTTTAACATTTAATATCATGTTTGAGATTGTTGTAGGCTGTAGGCTACCTAAATTCAGTTTCAGCTAATATAAAGATAAGGCTACACTAATAACAGTGGTAATTTCAATCATGCTATTTAATATCAATACTTCACACTGGAGAGAATGATAATAGCAACAGTCTTTACATAAGATGTTTTCTAACACAAACATATATTATTGTAAATATAATATATTGAAAGACAATAGGTCTAATAATATTCATCCAGCCCCAAGTGTTAATTAACATTAACATCATCAATATTTTTTTTCTTCTAATTTTCTGTCTCCATTGATTCATAGTTATTTTCATTTTACAGATGTGAATATGAGTCTCAGTCTCACACTGGTGGTGAATATAAATTTTCTAGCATTGTCATTGAAATTCATTGATGTACCATGGCTATGGTGATATAGTGACTATTAATTATTATTATTACCATATTCACATACACTATTATAATATAAGTAAATAATTATATAAATATACGTCTGTGACTATGATGATGGCTATGACAGTGACTGTGACAGGACACGGTTTGCCCATGCCATATTCATATATAATATTATCCAGCATTAAAAAAATTGTAACCGGTAAAAAAAATAGTTTAATTTTTGGGATTAACAATTTTTTTAATGTGGCATTAACAAATTGCTTCAATTTTAAGTTATATTTGAAACTATTCAAAGTCATTGACTTTGCCGTTTGCCTATTCCCGTATATATTCCTATACTAATATACTATTAGTCATTAGTGTTACTATTACTAAGTATTACCCGGAAATGCCCAAATAAAATGCAAAAGCCAAAACAAAACATGAAAATCTTAGTTTTAATTTAAATTTAAAGTAATCATGGGTTATAAAAGTAACGGGGTCCATTCGAATGAGCGCATCACAGCTTTGAGTAAACAATTTTTTAAATCTTGACTGTAGTGTAACACAAGTAGATTACCTCCTGTCAAACAGCATAGAAAGAAGATCGCTAACGACCAGGTTAAGTGCGACGCCATTGTGGCGCTTACTCGTACACACTGCACAGGTGGCGTTGATGTCGATGTAACACAGGTGCACACCTGAGTCTACCTGTATTCACAAAAGAATTTTAGAGAATAATTTTAACATTTCAGTTTTATTATTATTTTTAAATTAAGTTTTTTGCTGTTTTATATGACCACGGGTTATGTTTCGCGTCCATAAAATAAATTTACAAATTTAATGTTAGTTTCGAATCAAGTGATCTCCCTTTACCGGAAATCCTACCTTTGCGGAGTTATGACCCACTTTTGATTATTTACAAGTCCCAAAGTTGGTAAAGTTTTGGGCAGGTGCCTTTCCAGCGTACATGTCCTACCATGAATAAACTTGTGGTAGCTGTGCTCACAATTGTGGCAGCTTTTCTAGTTCTGGAGCAGAGTAAGTCTTTCCTTCATTTTTAAAACTTTTTCCGGGCAATCTAAGAGTGAAATTAATGTCTTACCTGTCTAACTCTTTTCTAACGGCAATATGCGGAAGTAACTAGTGAAGATGGCGGCCGATGTCAGTATTTGTATAATAAAATACTTTACTATAGTAAGAGGTTATGTTGGTTTTTAAGCACACACATATCTATTTATATTTGTAGGCTTACAAACTATTATTGTTCAAATGCTGGATTTTATAAGCACCTAAACTCATAGAAGGAAAGAGTGAGTAGAAAAACTTGATGCAATGGCAATGTCAATGATTAAATTAAATACTCAGGACAAATGACAATGAATCCAATGAAGTTATTGAAATGAGCCTGAGGATTAAAATTGAATGAATGAGAATGTAGTATACTATTACTAGTAAGATAATGTGTGACGATGAAAGATTTTTCTCCCCTTTGGCCTTGAGTTTTGAATAGGATAATGCCGTCACTATGAATCATAGTATGATGAAGTTTATTTAATTTTAGGCTTTAAATTGAATAGGTCTTCTTAGTAATTATATGCAAATGCCAAATGCAAGTACTTTGGATCCCTGTGTGAGTGTGTCTAAAGTGTCTTACTCACATTCGTGAGACAGACAGTTGAGAAAGAAATGTCTAATCAAGTTTTATTGTTCTGTTATGTAGTGGTAGATGTATCCCTAATTTTCCTGTATAGGAACTTGGAAAAAATGTTCAAAGTGCAATAATAGCTTTAAAACCTAGTTGGTAACACAGTGGTTAAAACGTTCGGTTCATTGATGGCAAATTATTGTTTTGATGTTAAATTTAAAATCTAACAAAATTTATGAATTGTTAAAAAAGGGATAAAACTTAATTGATTGAGACTTTTAAATAAAATATATAGGAAAATAAAGTCAAAACTAGTCAGTGTGCTTGAAATAGATGTTTACATAATGAATGAAAATAACAATGTTTAAAAAAAAGATAGTTCTACATTCATGTTCATCATTCCAAGTCAGATGACATTTATTAGATTTTATGCAAGATGGTCTCATTAGTAATTAATAATGAAAATGTCAGAAATATTTGAACAGAAAAAAGGAGAAAAAGATCAGAATAATTATCTGTGGCTTATCATCATGATTAAATCATGCAATCATATATTTTTAGCTCAGTTACAGACATACGCATTTAGACTGTTAACGTTAAAAATTCAATTTTTCTAAGGTAAATGTTCACAATTAGATGAGTTAGTAGAAGAATGTTGATAATTTACTCAAAGAGTTAAGGATGTGCCATATTTACAATATCAGTTATTTACATAATGTCAGTGTATATTGTATGGATCGAGCAATGAGAGATTAGAAAACTGTGCGCTAATTAAATTAATGCAATGATGTTCAGAATGCAGAAAGATTTTGATAAATCATGGTTTGTAATGTATTAGGGAAACTTAACATTGTTTTAGCCTATCAACCTGCAATTTTATACTTAACTGTTGTGCTCAACACACATTTAGTATTCAACAGATTGAAAACATCTTATTTATTTAAATTTATTTTTATTTTCTGACAGGTTTAGCCATCAAATGTTTTGTTTGTAATTCATACCATCAAGCTGACTGTGCAGATTGGTTTGACAACGTCACACAACATTTGGTGACATGTGACTCTTGGCAGCACAAGTGCAGAAAAATTGTTCAAGAAGGTTAGTTGTTCTCTTTCTACTTTTGCCTATGTTAGTTTCTCTCTCTCTCTCTTCTACTTTTTCCTGTGGGGCAACTGTTAAGTGGCTTAATATTGGCTTCTAGGTTATTTAATCAGTGGTAAATGTAAAAAGAAATTTCAGCTATGTTTTTTTTTGGATACCACTTATTCCCTTAAGTACAATGTATTTGATATTCATCTCCTCATAAATTGGTTTGACAATGTTATTATTGAATATGCTGAACTATTCAAGTTTAACAGAAGAGTGCAGCAGGAATCTGGCCTGATGATTTAAATGACAATTGCCCTGCCAATGCATACTTAAATTGTCCACAACATTCCAGCCTAGCCCATAAAACAGCACCTCACATGTTAGCTTCATGTCCATCACTGGGTATTGCCAGGAAGGCTGGTTTGGAGTGAGTCTTACACTCTGAAAATTTTGCCTTGGTGCTATCTAGAGCTTTAAAAGAGTAATCTCAAGCCTTCCAGAATATCTGTCTTAGTTTTTAGGCAAAATACATTATTCTCAATGTATTCAGTTTTCAAGGGGTTAAAAGGTGTGTGTGTGTGGGGGGGGGGGTATCTCCCAAACATAAACAAGTAATCAAAGACCTTCCCAAATGATTGCATATTTACATGCAGCAGATGAAATAGAAATTTTATGCAATCTTTACAAGTTTTTATGTTTTGTTTTTTGCAGTATGGTTGGATGATCACTGGGACATACGTTACCTCCGTCAGTGTGCTGCTGGTGGCACCATTGGTAAATATGAAGGGAGAGAGTGCCAAGAAGTTTATGGTACGTACAACATACGAGTTAGATACTGCCACTGCGACAACCAAGATGGATGTAACAGTGCACCACGACAAACAATGCAAATTTCAGCTGTGCTTCCTGTGTTATTGACTTTAGTTGTTTATGTTATGAGGCAGATTCGATGAGTGTTTACTTCTAGCAGCTTACTTTGATGCATGAGGTTTCATTGGTTGAGTGATGTTTGTTGGGTAGGTATTAAGTGAAGTAAATGCGAGTGGAAAATCTGTCATATCCCTGCAAGCTAAAGGTTTTCATTAAAGTGTTAATATACATAACTGTCAAGGCAAATTTTTAGCATTTTATCTAATTGGAAAAGTCTGTACTGATATTTACCTATAAGTGATGTCATTGTGAAATTTTTTCATATTTCTTTCCAGAATATTTTTTTATAAATAAAAAGACCTCAAATGATTTAGTGCCCACTTATATTCTTATTTAAAGATTTTAACTCTAATGTCATCTTTATAACGCAGACTGTTTTCAATGGGATTTTCAGGAAGGGGCATCTTATAAAAATTTCTATATTCTCTATATTTTAAGAACAATTAAGGGCAAATTTTGTAACATCATAAATCAATTTTCCTTTGCATTTTAAAAAAGAAGGTCATGAAAGCAACAGGCAACACACTTAATACTTGGCCATTATTGTAAGACTGTTAATTTGAACTAATGTTCTACTTTTCACCCACACATAATAATTACATTTATTAGTTTTGAAATCTTCATTTGCGCAATCAGGAATTCAACAGTGCTAAACTTGTAAAATATTTGAATAACAACTAATGATAAATTGTTCATTAAATTGTAGGTGCACCAAATTTTCCATTCTGTATTCTCCATGTACTTTCTGAAGATACCAAATTCATGACTTTTGATAGACTAATAAACAACAGTGTTCCAAATGTTTGTACAAAACTCTTTCAAACTATGATACATTGTTAATATAGTCGAGTTATTTGTTTACTCGTGTGATTAGGATACAATTATTTCTTTTGTTTGGGTGAGAAATATCAAGAACAATATTATGATTTATTTGTATTTTCCCTGGCAGCCATTGTGTGATATCAGTCCTACTATTACTTCAGTTTGTTTGTCAATGCATGGTTATGATGGTTGAATTCTATATTAACTTATGTATGTGGCATATGATTGTTTTTAGGGTGATTGAACTGATAATGTTTGTAGTACTATTTGCTGTCTGAATATTTGAAATAACAATTATGTAAAAGCCTTGATTCTTTACTCCGCTGACATAATTCTTGGTCACTTTAAGAATCTGACAAATCAAATGATAACTATAAAACACGCAGCCAAATGTGTATCTCAGATGCCTATACTCATAGGCAAGCAGTTGTGATTGAATTTTGAAGTAATAGATTTTTAAAGTTCTGGTATTTTCATGCAAATGTCGGAAAATATGTGTCATTCCATTTCATTTCAATTGTGTTTTTAAGATAACATGTACATAATCTATTTTATACTGTACAAAGCAATATACTCATGTAAGCCTGTTTGTACAGTACCAATTTTGATGATTATGATGTAAATATCTTCTTAGACCATTTCATCTCTCTATTTTTTAAAATCATATGCTCAACTTGAAGCGCCTTTTCATTGATCAAAAGTTAATTTACATCAGTGGGTTGAGAAGACATTCTTCTGTTTATGAAGTTAACACAAGGTATGGATCATCAAAAATAAAAACTGCAGTGCCTGTCTGATAAAATCCCTGGTGTTTGCTTTCTGGCTTAAGAAATATTTTTACCTTCCTTTTGACAAGTAACCTATAATTAATGTTATCATAGTATTGGCTCAGTTGATTATTCAGTTCCCTGGAGAACAACCACCAGGAATTTGATAGGCCTCCTGCACAAGTTTTTATTCATCCAGAAAATTAACTTAAAACTTCATTTTTAAGATTACATTTTTTCCCATATATACAGTCTACATTCCGAATAACTTTTTCATATACATGTTTCATGTTCCTTAAAGACTACACATTCCCTTCACTATTTTAAATTTGAATATTTACTATAAACGAAAAGTGAATACTTATTTTTATCATGTTTTCTGAGAAAGGAAGTGTCATTGGGAGAGTGGATACTTTTGAATTTGGTAATACATCTGTACCAGGTTTTCTTTTTGGTTTGTTATTTCTGGCCATTGTCATGTTTGACTTTAAAAATCAATTTACACAATGTTCAAACATCTGATACTGAATAAACTAGTTAAAAAAAAATAAAATCTTTTTACAATAGTTGAAATTTTGTTTTTTATTTCTTACATGATAGAGAAAAAAATATTCAAGATGTGGAACACACGTATGGGGAAATAATTTTTGTTGTTTTTTTTCATCTCCATAAATTCTATGGAAGAATGTTGAAAACTGGACTTATTTAGTTAGTATCCTAATATTCTTTTTCTACTCAAGTCTTTTTCATAATTTCTGGCACTTAATAGAGTAACTAGCCCATGCACTAAACGTTAGTGGTTTTTTTTGTTTGTTTTTGTTTTTTTTTTGTTTTTTTTTGTTTTTTTTTAAGCTTGTAAAAAAGAATGCCTTTTTATGTATTATGACTTGAGTTGACATGTAAAAAAATGCGAATTAGACTTAGACAAAAACCATTTACTGGAACATTATTGGAATGGATCAATACAAACGATGAGTAAGCTTGTCAAGGACCAAGGTAAAATCTGGGACCAAGTTATCCCTGGTGTTCTGTTTGCATACACCGCAGCTAAGTTTCTTCTTTTTATTTTCGTTTTATTTGTGTATTGTATGTTCGTTGAAAAAGGCTCTTTGCCGAAACGTTCGCTGTTTTGTTACGTCTGGTCAGGCTAACCATCACCTTGTTTACGTCTTTTCCATTTAATTTTTTATAAGCCTGATTGCAGTCCTACCCCTCATTTTGTTTGCATACAACACATCTGTACATGCCTCGACCAGGTCAGGAGATCGTGTATGGTCGGATCTCAGAAGGGGGTAAAATCGTTAAACATAAAAACACCAGAGAATAGAGGAGCAAAGGGTTAAGAAGTAATGATGCACAATGCAATTGATTCTAACTTGAAAATAGAACACAGAGATAATCTAATAACAAACTCTTGATAGACAAAGTATTTCGTTAACTTCAGTAAAAAAAAAAAGTATTAGAAATATTTTCTTAAATTGTTATCGATCAAATTAATCTTTAACGATTAATTAATCGTTCACTTCCGCAGCCCTAATAAAAACTCTGAATACTTTTAACTTATCCGTATGCATGAACAAATAATATGCAAATTCTCTTTCTTCCCTTCTGAAATTCGGACGTGGAATGGGTTAACTGATCAAAGAAGGAAAACTAATTCTCTATCAACATTTAAAATGCAAAACTAGACAAAAACCCTTAAGTAGGTCTTAATAGATGTAGGACGCAGTAAATATTCTGGATAGATGGATGCGTCTGTATAAGATAGAATGTCTTTAAACAGAGGCGTCACTCTGGTTGGTGTTACCCGGGGCGGTAGCTCATGGTGTCACCCTTCACGACCTAAAACATAGAACTCCTCCGAGTTTTTCATTGCCAAATTAGCGGGAATATATAGAATTTCATATTTTGGTGTCATCCGGGGTGGCGCACCCCCTAGTTACGCCACTGTCTTTAAATCATGTATATTAACTCCTGGCGTCTGCTTGATAGTTTGCCGAAAAACTTTGTATCGATGTTTAACCCACTTCCCCTTATGTTAGTGAACTGAAACTTTGCAGGCAGACTCGTGCCGACGATAAAAATGATCTATCAAAATTCCCGAAGATCAAATGTAATGTAATTAAATTAACGAGTTTATAGTTTATCTCTGTGTGGCATGTGTAATTTTGGGCTAGACTGTCGCAGTGCGGATTATATTGAACAATCTTTTTAATATTTTCCTGTTTCATTGTGCGTATTATATTGACTCTACTTTTTAAATTATATAGTCCCGATCTGGAAATATTTAATTTATGTTAGGCTGTGCGCATTATATTAAACATGTTTTTTAAAATATTTTTATAACCCTTTGCTTGTGATTATATCTAGCTGAAATTTAGCCGGAAGACTAGAAGATTTATTTATTTTTACTGTAAATCTTTTATATATTTGAGACATAACTTAAATTTTGGATTTTCGTGCGATGCATAGTATAATGAACATTATTTTAGTTGTGTCTCGTTTATAAGGGTTTATAGTAAAAAAACCCATTTGTTTTTACGTTTTAAAAATAAACAAAAGACTATCCTTCACATAATCAAACAATAATATACCGTCACAAGTTAATGCCACGTAGGCCTTCCATCATTAGCAATGATTCTAAGCCAGGGGTCAGCGAACATGGGTAAATAGCCCAATTTGAGGTAAAACGCCATTGATTTGGCAGTAGTAGGGGAGGGGAAGGGGTCCGAACTCGATAGTCGCCCAGTCCCCCACTTGAGGGGGCCCCATAAGGGGTGTCCATTTTTTTACATTAAATATTACGCCACTCCCAAAGAGGCCCCCAAATCCCTAAAAATCCTGGGGGGTAATGCAGACTCAAAACCCATCAAGTGTATGTGTACGCTTGGAAGATAAGCCCACTATTGAAACAACTCCTTCCAGAAAACGCATACTATAAATGAAAGTAATTTTTTTTTTTGCCTATTCCGCTTGATGAGACCTCTGATGTCATTAGTAATGTGCAGCTTTTGTTCGCTACAAATGTTTTTAAATAACTAAAGAGGAAATTTAGTTCTGTGATATACTTTATCACACCAGGGCACGGTGGCGTTTACGCGGCTATGTTCTCAATAGTGTGAACTCTGAAAAGTTTACGAACTATTGATTTGTTGTACATCTCGCATACTTAGCTGATATTTTAAGCATGTGAAGGCGTTGAACAAAGAATTGCAGGGTACAAATATCAATATAATCTCAACCGGAGAAGAGGTTGCAGCATTAAGATTGAAACTTTCGTATTGGAAACAAAAAGCAGAATGAATCAAGTTAGCGTCCTTTTCAAAGTTGACCTTGTACTTGAAAGATTATGATAGTATGACTTTTGGCCACATCAGGTATATAGTTATCAGACACCTTTCCAAGCTCAAAGAGCGGTTTATGAGGCACACATTGAATTTGCATACAGAACAGATTTGACACATATTTGGGTGTCAAATGCCACAAAGGCTTTCAACATTGCACACGTCACACGAGGAAGGCATCAAAACGTTGTTGTCTCCTGCAAAAACATACCTTTCTCAACAAGGATTCTCCGCTCTAGTGAACATAAAAACACAGCTGCAAAATCGATTGGACCCTGAAGACAGCAACCAGCTTGCCCTGACATCAATCGGCCCAATTTCGTTGTAATTGTCTCAAAATGAAACTGCCTCCCCGCCTCTTTAAAATTATAATTTGATTCTTTAATTTTTTAATTACATAAATGAAACGTAAAGATATTTTAAGAAGAAACCTCTGTGTTTTATAATAATAATTTATTTATTTAAACCCCAGTCAGTTTTTAAAGCAACTTTGTGTTTTTCCGACTTTATCGTATTGTGTCCGATTTATCATTTTAATAGAATGGTCAGGGAGGGGCGGTAAGGTCTCGGTTTTCCCCATTGTAAAATGTGAACTTTTATAATTGTATCAAATAAATTACCTGTGAAATAAGTATAATCCTTTCACATTCGTATTTAGACACTTGTCTGGCTTCTAAAACACACCATATTCATTTTCCGCTTAGCCTTAAACCAGAGAAAAGGGTGTGTGTGTGGGGGGGGGGGACTACAGCGCTCTCCAAAACCATGAGTCATATGGGCAGGACTTTTATATTTTGGGGCAATGGGCAAAAATGGTCGCTGACCCCTGTTCTAAGCCATATTTTTTTACATTTAAAAAAAATATTTTTCTCTTTTGGGTCCAATCTCTATAGGCTAGCTCTACTTTTCTTAGAATCACTCTTTTTTTCCCTCTCCCTTTCATTATCCATATTCAAATCTTTCTCTCTTACTATTCCACTCTCTTTCTTAACATTTTTTCCATGTCCATTTCTTTCTAACCTTGTCTATCTCTCGTTCACTCCCATCTCCCAAAGCCAAAGCCTTTATTTATATCATTTTCTCAGTTGTCAATGAGTATGAGTCAATATAAATTACAATTAATATAACTCTCTTTAGACTTTAGTAAGAAGTCTTAGTAAGAAGACTTTGCATGCATTTATTGTTAATAAATTGGGTTTTTAATTTTTTTAGTGAATATTACTATTATTATTTTTTGTTTTACTATTATGTGTTGTTGAAAATAAATAAGAAAGATAAATTTAAATAGGTATCAATGATCAACAAGTCCGAAACATTAAATTTCAAGACATCTTCACGATAAGTCTACATTATTCTGATAAGGTTTTTCGATTATTAAGACTGTAGGGTACAAAGACATCTTCACGATAATAAGTCTACATTTTTCTGATAAGGTTTTTCGATTATTAAGACTGTAGGATACAAAGTTCTAATAGTCATATTCATATAGATCTAATCTAAAGTCTAAAAGACAGCGGTCCTTATCACTTAAAAAAAATGTCAACTTTCAGACGATTTTTTACTAAAGCTAGTAAAAGTCTTATTCTTCAAGCTCACAAAGCTGAGCCAACGTTTCACGTAAATGTTTTATTGAATAGGTTTTATTCATCAGGTATTTAACTTTTATTTTATTAAAATTTTAAATTAAAACAAAAACAAAATTAAATAAGTTAATAAAATAAATAAGACTTTAATAAGACTATTAAATTATTACTCTTAACTTAAGTCTTAAGTACTCTTAATCTTAACTCTTAATTTAGTCTTACTTAATAATTTATTAATAATGACTCTTTTTTTTAGTCTTACTCTTACTCTTAAACTTAATTATAAATTTAATTAATATTTTTAATCCTTTTCTAAGTTCCAAGTCTTAGAACTTTTTAATTTTTATTTTAGAATACTAAGTTAAGTAAAACTAAGTTCAAAGTGTCTTACTTAACTAACTACTGCAACGACTACGACAAAGTAACGGCAGACAACCCGGGGGGAAGGATGTGGCTGGTGCTACGACATGTCGTAATGCCAGCAACATCCCCCCCGGATCGTCTGCTGTTACGACATGACATGTCATAAACAATTTGCTGCATTTCAATTACGCTAATACTAATACTTGAATACTAAACTATAGTTCTCATAATAAAATATCATGATTACTAGGTAAGCCTATTAACTCTTAAAGCCGAAGAAGAGTTTTCAATAAACTTCCGCCTCACTCCGGTAAGGATTTCCCATATTATGATCAACCGGTTATGAAATTAAAAAATTTGCGTAAAATTCATTTAAAATATTATTGTCGTACTGACTTCATTTTTTAGGCTAAGAATGGTTATTTTACGCATCCAAAAGACCGTAGTGAGTTTAAATCAATATTTACCTGTAGTTTAGTACTATTATTTTACTAATAAAGTATAGCAAAAACGTATCTTCGAATAAAAAAATGTTAAAATTACAAAAAAAAATCACGAATCGAGCGATAACACTAGCGCGGGCAACGGCCGTCATTGCCGGAAGTCGAATCCATCATTATTCAAGCATTGAAGAGTTTTTACTTTCCGAGATCTCATTTCTAACGAGAGTGGTATCTAGGGACGCATTACGACGCTTTACGGATAGCGGGCAGCTTTAAGAGTTAATGAATTTTAAAGGTTAAAAAAAAATTTTGATTCATCCATTAAATGAAAAAGACTTATAAATTTAAAAAATTGTATTTAAACAACAGTGTCAACAGCTTCGCTAGACGAAGTGATAGTCGGGTTAGTTTGAAAATGATATGACACTATTGATAGCGGGATCGAATCCCGCTGCCGTCAAGGTTTTTTTAATAAAAATTTCATTTATTATTATTATTTTTTTAAATCACGAGTGTGCTGATAATTTTTGTTATTATTCTGAAAAGCAGATACATTGATTAAATCTTAATGGTCTACTGATATTCATTTTTGCCAAAACGAAGTTTCTGATACTTATAATTATACTGATATGTTTACAAGTTCTAGATCATGACCTACTTAGATGATAAACATTAAGACAAATGAATAATTATGACTCACAACAAACTTCACCTTTGACTTACAATAATAATTGTTAATTTTAACCAATAGTTAAATAACAAGAACAAAGCAGTACGCCAATATTAATAGTAATAGAGTCAAAATGAAGTTGAAGGATGAATGGAATGGTTTCCAGTGACAAGTCTGCACACGGTACATTTTATTATTCCACATGAAAAAAATTACTTTACATTATTGCCATTTCGCACGAATCGTTTCTTGAGGATTTTCATTTACGGCTTTACTTTACGGTATGCTAAAGTTAATACTCGCATCGGCATCACTTACACACGTATACTATAGTATAGTATAGCAAAATCGGCCGACATATTTATAATCGGTAGACCAATATTAAATCTATTTAAATAAATTTAGATTTTAGAATTAATACACACACAAACCAGCCAGAATCTCTAAATGTCGTATTAACTCTTAATGTACCAAAGCGCGGTAATCCGCGGTTTACCGTTTAGTACCAAAGAGCTGTAATGCGCGACTCAATAGAACTCTCTTTAGAAACGAAATTACAGAAAATAAAAACTATTGAGTGCGGGATGATCGATGTTTTTGACTTCCGGCAATGGCGGCTGTTAACCTCGCTAGTGTTATCGCTTGGTTTTGCGATGTTTTTTTGAAGATTTTACTTTTTTTTTTCGAAGATGCGATTTCGCTATACTTTATTACTAAAATAATAGTACTAAACAACAGGTAAAAATAGTTTTAAACTCAAAACGGTCATCATCATCATTGCCTGTCGTCCCATCTGGGGCATAGGCCACAAACAAAGACTCTCCAGGCATCCCGGTCCTGTGCCAATCTCTCTAGCTGTCCCCAGCTGTGCCCACTCTTTTTGGAGTCTGTCTCCAGTTCCCTTCTCCATGTCATTTTGGGTCGACCTCTTTTTCTCTTGTCCTGGGGGTTCCAAGTGAGGGCTTGTCTCACAATGCTGGATGTAGGCTTTCTGAGGGTGTGGCCAATCCATCTCCATCTGCGCTGACATATTAGTTCTTCCACTGGCTCTTGTTGTGTACGTTGCCAGAGGTCCTCGTTGGTGATGATATTGGGCCAGCGGATTCGGAGAATTGTTCTGAGACATGTGTTTATAAATGTTTGAAGCTTTTTCGAAACGGCTGCTGTAATCCGCTATGTTTCAGCTCCATATAGCAGGACAGGCTTTACTGTGGTGTTGAATATCCTGACCTTGGTCTGGAGGGTCAAGTTGTTGCAACTCCAAACATTTTTTAGCTGTTTAAATGATGTTCTTGCTTTGCCAATTCTCACTCTAACATCAGCGTCTGTCCCTCCCTGCATGTCTATGATGCTACTGAGGTATGTAAAGCTATCCACCTCCTCTAGATTTGATCCTCCTAGTGTTATTGGGGTGTTGCTTGATGTATTTATTTTAAGGACTTTGCTTTTTCCCTTGTGGATGTTTAGGCCAACACAAGAAGAGAACTGTGCTACATAGTTAGTTTTCTCCTGCATCTGTTGCTGTGTGTGTGATATTAGGGCCAGATCGTCTGCAAAATCCAGGTCATCAAGTTGTTTCCATAGTGTCCACTGGATACCATTTCTCTTCTGCTCTGTAGACATCTTCATTATCCAGTCAATGGTTAGCAAATAAGAAGGGTGAAAGTAAACACCCTTGTCTGACTCCAGTCTTTACCCCAAAAGCCTCTGTTGTTTTTTGGCCATGAATGATTCTACATGTAAGGCCTTCATAAGATGTCTTAATTATGTTAGTCATCTTTTGTGGTATACCGTAGTGTCTTAACAACTTCCACAGGGTTGGCCTGTCAACACTATCAAACGCCTTCTCATAAAAGTCAATAAAGTTGATGTATAATGGTGAGTTCCACTCCAGGGATTGTTCTAATATAATTCTCAGTGGGGCAATCTGGTCAGTGCATGATCTATCCTTTCTAAAACCTGCTTGTTGGTCTCTAAGATGGGTGTCTATTGCCTCTCTCATTCTGTTTAGCAGCACTCTATTAAATACTTTGCTTGGTATGGATAGCAGTGTTATTCCTCTATGGTTGGAGCATGAGCTAAGATCACCTTTCTTCGGGAGCTTAATGAGATGTCCTTCTTTCCACTCTGTTGGAATCTGTTCTTCCTCCCATATTTTCTTGAAAAGAATGTGCAGCATTTCAGAGCTATTCATAATATCAGCTATCAGGGCTTCTGCCGGTATTGTATCTGGACCAGCCGCTTTGCCTTTCTTTAGTTGTTTAATTGCTCTGCTTATCTCTTGTTTTGTGGGTGCGCTGCAATCTATTTCTAGATCTTGTTCCGCTGGCTCAATGTTGAGCGTGTATTGTGGGGCTGGTCGGTTGAGGAGTTCTTCAAAATGCTCTATCCACCTTTTTTTCTGGCCCTCTTCATCAGGTATTGATTTCCCATCTTTAGTTTTAACAGGTCTCTCTGGATTTTTGAATTTTCCGGATAGCTTTTTTATTGTGTTGAATAGTTCTCTTGTGTTACCATGATACGCTGCCTCTTCTGCTTCAAGAGCTAATCCTTCCATGTAGTTCTTTTTATCTGATTTTATGCTGCGTTTAACTTCTTTATTGGCTTCTGCGTATTCTGCTGATGCTCTAGCTTTTTCAGTTCTGGTGCGGCTGTTGTTAAGATTTGCCTTCTTCTTTTTCCTATGCTGGATTTTCTCCACCATGGTTTCATTAGAAATCCATTCTTTATGCATTTGTTGTTTTGGGCCCAAAACTTCTTCACAGATTGTTGTGAGTATCTCTTTAATGTTTTTCCAGTTTTGGTCGATTGTCTCTTCGTTACCTAGATCTTGTAAAATCTGGAATTTGTTGGATAAAGTTAGTTTGAACTCACTAAGTTTGGAAACTCAAAACGGTCTTTCGGATACATAAAATAACCATTCTTATTCTAAAAGATGACGTCAGTATGACTATAATAATAAAAAATGGATTTAACGCAATTTTTAAAATTATATAACGGGTTGATCGCAATTCGGGAAATTCTTATGGTACTGAGGCGGAAGTTTTCCAAAAACCTTATGGCACATTAAGAGTTAAAATATATATGTATATATAATATAAAGAAGAGTTTGTTAAGATATTATTGCGACTTAATTCTTTCCAAGTGGCTACTGCAAAGAGTGACTAAGACTAGTCGAAGCAGAAGTAGTGTATGTCGTAACGCTAGCAACATCCGGTGGGGTCGTCTGCTGCTACGACAAAAATGTTGTAGCGGTAGCCACATCCAACTAAGTTACTAACTCAAAGTGTCACTAAGTCTGCTTGAGTTAGCCAAGATTACTAAGACAAAGAAACAGGTAATCCCGCAGTTTTAGCACATATACATATATTATTTGCAGCTAACTTTAATTTTCTAGTGAGAACTTTAATTTTTAATTTAATATACACTTAAATGTATGTTACATCTCAATTTTTGCTATTATAAATTATATCAATAATTTGTTAGGCTTTTTTTACTTTATAATTTATAATAAGGCATTTTTTGGCCCTTGACGCTACATAATGGGAGTAGGATACTTCCATTGCCTACTTGCCAGGTTGTAACAGTGCAGTAAGATGCCAAATGAAATTTTCTCACTTACAAACAAACAAAATAAGAATAAAACATATGATATAGTTATATGACAAAAAATTTAAAAAATGAAATTTTCATTAACATATTTATTGACTTCTTAGAACATTTAATAAAATAGATGAATGAAACTTTTTAAAAAACACCTTCAGTCAGTAAATTTATTTTAGCTTGCGTCGGTACTGGTAAAATAAAATCTGGCAAGCAGGGTGCTAGATAAAAAAAAATGGATGTATCCTACTCCGATTATGTAGCATCAAAGGCCAATAAAGCCTTCTAAATTCAAAAGCCTTACAAATTAGAGATATAATAGCTAAAAAATAACATATATAAATGCATTTAATAGATTAAAAAATGAAAATTCTCACAAGAAAATAAAAATTTGCTGCGAAATAATATACGTGCTAAAACTGCAGGATTATTGAAACTAAAATGTTTTGTATTAAGAATTAGTTATAAGTACTATTATTATTAGTATTACCCAAAGTTTCAAATAGGTACCCAGGTGCCCTTTCAAAATAGTGGATGTGTACCCATGCATCTTTTTTAGCAATATTGACAGCCTTTCTCATGATTGAACTCTTGAAATATTTGTTTGTTAGGCATATTTACTGTCTAGTGGTGTGACACAATTTAAAAAAATATAAATTAAGCTTGTTAACGGTTAACCGGTTAGCCAGTCCTCAGATCAGGATCGGTCCTCTTTATTGAGGACCGTAGGACCGCTTAACCAAAGAGGAAAAAAACCCAAACAAATAAACTAGCGGTAACGTAGTAAAAAAAACACAAGCGGTACCGCGCCTCGCGCCTCTCCCTCTCGCGTAGTCACAGTGAGTAAAAGCGATACCACGATCCAGCTGACAAGTAGGTTGGCATTCAAGCCTTCAGTCTCCTAGCTGTAAGCGTGCGTACATGACGCGTTATAGCCTGGCTTCACTGAAGTTAACAACTAATAGTACTAGCGGGATTCAGCTGTAGACTGATGCGGATGCGATGTGCGCATGCACCATAGTAATAAAAAAAAATACATGGTACTAATATGATAGAGACTTGTAAATACTCAACACACCCCCTCCCCCATAATAATTTCAGAATTAAGCTTGTTAACGGTTACCGTAGGACCATGTAACCCAAAAAAAAAAAAACGTAGTAAAAAAAAGTAGTGAAAAAAACAACACACGGTAACGCGCCTCTCCCTCTCGCTTTGTCGCGGTGAGTAAAAGCGATACCAAGATCCAGCTGGCTAGTTGTCGAGCGACTGTGACTGTACGAGAGCTAACACAGTGGCGTTTGATGTCAACAACGGTCAAGGCCGAAACTGTTTCTATTTATATTAATTATACTCTGTTTCTTATAAAGACAAAGAAAGCTATAAAAGCATATGACCACGTGACCTATCCGCATTTTCTGATCACCGGTTTATAGTCTGTTTCAGTTCAGGCATTCAAAAACGTATCGCCGCACGGCGCTTAGTGAGGTACATGTACCTATATTACGAGAGGTATTTGAAAGACGTAGCAAAGATACCGGGCGATTAATCGGCCCACAAATTCGAGTTCGGTCTTTTAGTGACAGTTTTCCTGCTAGTCAAAGGCATTTGATTACCACATTAATAGTACGCCGAGTGTAGCTCAAACCCTATTTGAACAGAAAAAACGGGGAGGGGGAACGTGTGCGTAGCAAAATTCAATTATTCTGGCGAGTTGACGATTAAAAAATAATGTTTTTTAAATAAATTCCATTTTATCATCGTTTACTCCGTAGCTTTATAATTTTATTATATTATTAATTTTAATACGCGAGTTGATCATCGGCATCACACACAAGAGAGGTAAACATGACGTCACAACGGACGAGACGAGGCGTTGGTTTTTGAAATTAATGAAAAAACCTCGCTAACTTTAACGAACGATTGAACCTGACCTCTTATTTAGACCGGTGAACTACGAGTTTCCAAAATAAAATATAAAAAAGACAATTAACCATCACTGTTTAGTTAATTTTTTGGATTAAAAAAAATGCTTTGAATTGAGGGCAATGCGGAAAGAGCTGAACGGAAGCGGGCTTTGATGCCATCAGTGGCATCAGACGATGCCAGGACAACATTCTCTTGTTAGTTCTCAAATGGGTCTCAAAGCATTAAGGATATATGGACGAGCGGTTAACCGGTCTTTTTTTGAACGGTTAGTCGGTCCTCAAAAACGAGCGGTCTTAACAACCTTAATATAAATAACTTTGCTGGTCAAGTAAATTTTAAAATTTTATTTCATACAGTTAAGCTACAATTTTTCACCCTCCTCTTGTAATATATAATGTACCTGTTGTGTTATTAATTCATTCAGGTGCTTATGAGAATATTAAGGTAGAGAAAAAGGGTGAAAAACAGAATGTTACATTAATTCAGCTGCACAGACCAAAAGCTTTGAATGCGCTTTGCAATGCACTTATAACTGAACTTGGTCAAGCACTTGATGCTGCAGAAGCTGATAAAGATGTTGGAGCTATAGTCATAACAGGAAGTGAGAGAGCATTTGCTGGTAGGGATTTAAAGGATGTTTTGTCTCTTTGGTAATATTTCAGCTAAAGTATATTTAAATAATAATATAATATATTAATAATTATTTTTGGCTGTGTCATTATAATTATTTTGCTTTCAATTTTAACCTCATAGAAATGATTTTTTTCAGTGCATTTAATTGAAAAATGCCACTTTTTATTTCCAATAGTACAACTGTAATTATTTCTGTCACAGGATTAAACAAAATTCTCAGTTAATTACTGACCTCAGTGAGAGCTGAAAAAGTTGAAGATAAATAATTTTTTTAGTGCACTCAATCTCAGTGCATTTAAATACTCCTTTTATTTTACTTGTTATTGAAGACATTGTATGCACTAAATATGTTATCCCAAACAATCATTGTCCATTCCTGATTTCTAATTCTGATTTCTCACTACCTTAAATCTCAAGGCTCATGGAAAGGAAAAAAATGAAACTGAAAAAGTTAGTCTGGCTCATTGCTGACACACCTCATAAAAAAATCTCTTCCAAACCCTTGCTATTTCAGCTGGTGCCGACATTAAAGAGATGCAGACAATGAACTCATTCCCAGAAGTATACAACAGTAACTTTTTGACGAATTGGGACAAAGTTGCCAGATGTCGTAAACCAGTCGTTGCAGCTGTTAATGGATTCGCTGTATGAAGACAAGATTTTTACCCTAACATCTCACTTTTTCTTAATCAATTTTGCAGACTGATTTCAATATGTAATATTTGAATCTGAACTTGGCAGCCTTACCTAAATGGGGAAATAACCTTTAGAATTATACAACTGTAATTCTGACTTCTACTCTTCAACTTTACATGCATGTCCTGATTTGCTGGACCTAGGGCCAAGTTTACTGTTTTGTTTTCATCCACCTCAAGCAAAATTTGGTTTTTTATGTTGGTGTCTCCTTTATAAAGCATAAAATTGAGTTTGTTTTTAAACACTATAATACTTTTCCTTTTAGTAGTACCAATAAATCTACTTAGTAATTGAAGGTATACTTTCCCTCTTCCTGATAACTCTTATATACCCCTAACTTTCTGCAAATATTTTTCACATTTATTTTTATAAAGTCTTATTTATGTAAGCGTAAAATATACCCCAAAAAAATGATCTGAAAATGAGCTTTTATTATTTGATAATTACTTTGCATCTAGTCACATAGAAACTTTGAAGCCAGTATCAAGTTTTGATAAATGTGGCAGAAGTATAAGCAAACTAAATCCCTTTGTCTGTAAACCTCCTTGAGAGTTATTCTATCAACTCTTGGGCACATTCTTTCAGTTGGTGATGATATCAAGGAAATGTGGGACATGTCTATGCAAGAGGTTTTTGACAACAACTTTCCTCCATTTGATGTTCCCTTGATGCAATGTAGAAAGACTTTGATTGCAGCCGTGAATGGATATGCTGTATGTTTGTTTATCTTTATGCCATGTATCCATTTTCTATGCATTGTCTAAAATGGTAGTTGTTGAAATTTCTTTTTGTATTCTTCATCTGGCGAGGAGTTGATTTAATTTGCATTTAGTTGATTTAGTGGATTCATTGTCACTGCATTCAACTTCTTCTTTTATTGAAAATTGAATGCTCTATTTAAGGTCATATGAAGTTCTCCCATAACGATCATCTTCCAAGCCAGTTTTCAACTTTGAATCTCAGGGCTTTTTGAGACATAGAAAATAAAACTCACAAAGTTTTGTCCATTGTTACAGTGGGTGCTGATATTGAAGAGATGAGCCAGATGTCTTTTCACAAAGTTCTTTCCACTGATTTTCCAAATTTTGATGCATTCAGGCGATCAAGAAAACCTCTGATTGCAGCTGTAAATGGCTATGCTGTACGTTGTCTACTTCTCATTCCTTATTTCAGTTTTGTTCATTATGTTCAACATTTTTATTTTAGTGGTTTTTCAACAATGAGTTTTTCGTTTTTTTATTTTTATAAAATATATTTTTGTTTTAAGCTTTCCACAAGCTCTCGTTAAAAATATTAATTCGAATTAATTTCATTCAAAACTCAATGTTGATTCTTAGTTTAAAAAATACACACGTTTTATATCAGTATTCCTGTTTAGGCAAAAATGAAATTGGGAAAAATGTGTAAGTCTGACATGTTGACAGCTGTCATGGAACAACTTTCAAATGGACCAAACTTTGACACTTGTCTATATTCCCTTTTTCACTCTTTTTTTTTCTATAGGGTGTGTGGTGGAATTGTGATTAAACTTACAAATTGAGGAATTTATTACTTTACATATTTAGTCTTAGAATTTAAAAAAAAAAAAAACCACATTTTAATACAGAAATTGTAACATAATTTTTCTTCTTTCAGTTGGGTGGAGGTTGTGAATTGGCCATGATGTGTGACATCATCTATGCTGGAGAGAAAGCCCAGTTTGGCCAGCCAGAGATTACACTAGGGACCATCCCTGGTTAGGACTTTATTATAATCTCACTAGGAAATTAAACCTTTTAAAATGTAGACGGGGCTAACAACAAACAGCAGTGTTGCGAAGTCTAAGTGCCAGATTTTCCCTGGCAGGAAGCAAAAAATTCCCAAAGTGGGCTAAAAATTCCCACATGCATTAAAAACTTGGGAAAAAACCTGAAAAGTGGCAACTTCAATTAAATGCTTTCGCATTCATTTTAATAACTTTGGACTTCCAAATTAAAAAATAATAAATATTTCTGCATTTTTAAGGCAATTCTTATTAGAGAACTTTCAATTTTTATTTAATCTATACGTCTTTATTCAGCAACTTGGCTACAAAGCCAAAATATAGATTATACTTTTAAATTTTTAGCATTATGAAGTTTAAAAAAAGTTATTTGGATACTCCTGTAATTTAAATTTGTCTGTGATTGATAAAAAAATTTTTTTTTTTAATGAATGCTTTGAAATTTATTAATAATAAATCCATCATACATGGTTACATAGATTATTATTAGGCACTTGGGTATCGGCCGGAAATCCCCGAAAAATTGGTATCGTGATTTCGTTGACAAAATGGCGACCTCCACTTTTTAATTTATTGAAGGTATCGTTGTTTGGATTGTTATAGCCGATTATTCGCGCTAAAATAAATTCAACATCCGCCCATTCATAATAGAAGACATCTTGTTTGTTGCATTGACATTTTTTAAGGATTTTTTTTCCCAAGGTTTCAACTTTGAAAATTGATTGTAATAACTTGGTCTATTCACTATTTAATAACTTTTTTTTACAGAAATGCGTCAATTTTAAAATTAAGTAGTATTTCAATTCATTACTTGAATTAAAACATATTCAAATTTGAAGAGTGTAGGTCAAATAGTTTTTGAGAAACCCTCAATTGAAATTTTTTTTTGTAAGTAGGTCAAATTTTTTTTTTACTGGTGACACGTTTATTAGAAACTTCCCAATTACCGTTAATTGTAAAATTAAGTTTAGTGATGTGTTTATACTTTATTCTGCTGCTCATTTCAAATGTGTATTAGTATTATAAGTATCAATCAATCTATTTTATCTTTAATGAGTAATAGTAATAATGATATTGTAATTTGAATTTTTATTAGTATTATTATTATTAGTAATAGTCTCTTAATCTTTACTAGTACTATTACTAATACTAATAACTATAATTATGAAAACTTATTAATTAATACATGCATTAACTTATTGTGCCTTGTTCATTAATCAGTTTTGTAAGCTTTAGGCTTAGGCCTACTATGCTTATGAGTTATGCAGTATATATTATGATTTAGTTAGAAATAATTTTAGAAATAAAATATTTTTACATTTGATAAAACTAGAAACTAAAAAGGCACTTACCTTTAATAATGAAATTTCCAGTAATTTACTCACATCACAATAATCCATAGAATTCACATGTTATAAACACTTTCTAGCACATTAATTTAATCCATTGATTTCACAAGATATTACTAAACTTAACTAAGAACAAGCATACATATTGAATAATTGATACTTACCTGCTGTGAATTTCAAAAAAAAATTATGTTTGACAGTTTTTTAACCGTAAATTAAGAAGTCACATTAAAGTCACAGTGGAGTAACAAACAGTAGTTGTTAAAAACTTATTAATAGTTATAAATATGATCATCTATATTTAAAAATAATTTTAAAGGGGAATATTATTGCCTATATAGAAATTAGTAAATTAAAAAGTTTAATCGCCAATTATCAAATAAATTCATCTTTGTATTATTCGTTTAAATGTTCTTTTTTGACCCAATGTTTCTAAAAAATATTAACTTCATTTGTTAAAATATTTGCTTAATTATGATAAATTTCATAGCCAAAGAAAAGCAACATTTTAAAAGAAAAAGATTTTTTTAAAGTGTAAACTTTAAAATCAGCTGTTTTATTAGGAAAATATATTAAAAATTTAAAATTTTTTTTTACTTACTTATCAATTACAAAATTTAAATTCATTGACTTTATATTGGACTACTTCTATCAAATTATATCTCCTAAAAAAAATTATATTTTTAGCTTATTAAATACTAAAGTTATGAGCATTATAAAAATGACCCAAAAAAGGGCACAAAATGTGGAGGAAAACGCCATAGTAAAAAAAGTGATTATGAGACCTTAGAAAAAAATTCATAACTTTTGAACCACTTGAGCTACAAAGTTGATCTTTATGTTTTTGTTAATCATTTACAAGGCTCTATACAGCTATATTACTTTTATATTTTTAAAATTAATTTGAAATTTTCACCCAAGTGCCTATTATTATATATTTACATAGTATTAATTATTTGTTCCTATAAATGTAACAAACATTTTATGATGATTCGGGCTCAGACTGATTAATTATATTATTTAATGGTAATACATTTACACAATCTAACCTTAAACTGTCAGTGACAATGTTGGGAAAAACATTGCCAAAACGTCAGGAAAAAAACCTAGATCAGAAATAAAAAACCTAGACACGCTAAAAATAAACAAACATTACGTCAAAGAGCCTCCCACCACATCAAAACACAAGTATTTCTTATTTGAAAATGAGCATGTTTCTAATTATTATATTTTATTTTCATTCAACAATGTATTTAATTTTTAAAATTGGTCAATCTAAAAAATTCCCATTTTTTTAGGCAAAATCCTTAAAAATTCCCTAATTCCCATTTCTCAAAATTTGGCTCAAAAATTCCCACGATAAGGGAAATTTTCCCCGACTTCGCAACACTGACAAGCAGCATAATACATGCCTTTTAAAAATGGGTTTCATAATCCATGATTTTAAATAGTCCAACACCAATCTTAGCCCAGTAAGCCGTCAGTTCATTGGAAATATCTTACAAAACATTTTCTCCTAGGTGCTGGTGGTACCCAAAGACTAACAAGAGCCATTGGCAAGTCCAAGGCCATGGAAATGGTTCTCACAGGGAATAGGATAACAGCCCAAGAGGCTGAGAAAGCAGGTAAATAAGTTACAGTCAAACCTTTCATAACAAGATTTTCGCATTACGAGCTAATTTTATTGGAAAAAGTTCCTCCCTTAACAAGCGCAGATTCGCCTAATGGGTGACGCAGAAAGGGAAACTACTGGAAATTCATTAGTGAGCCGGCACTTCCGCTCTGATGTATTATTCTGTGTGAAGCACTCGGTTTGTTAGCGTATTGTTTTCGTGTGTGATCAACTGTTTAAAAAAATTTTGTATACAGACAGTATTCATAATTTTTTTTTATATGCAAAGTGTTATAACCTGTGTCAAAATGTCTTCGAAACAAAACAACACAGGAAGACAGTCATAAGAGAGAAAAAAACAAACTCTTGCAATGAAAGGAAAAACCATTTAAAAAGCGAGAACAAGGTGGCTAATCTATCACAACTACAATCTGCCAAAATCAACGATCTGCACTATTCTCAAGAACAATTAGAGAGATGGATGTTTCAAAGGGAGTGTCAAGAATGTCTATGAAACTGTTACGCCAAATTTTTGTCAAATTTTGCAAAACCAAATGTCTATAAAAGTTTTCTAGTTAAAAAGAAATAATCATTTGTTATAAATTCATATTTTTTGTTAACGTTTTGTTTCAAATCTCAATTGTATTCTAGTTGTTTCACTCTTTAATTTTAACAATTCATGTGTAATTTTGTTTGAATAAATTGTTTTTCTTAATTATAAGAAACAGTTTTTTTCCATGCAAATCAATGTGAAATATAATAATCCGTTCCATACTGAAAAATACTGAGTGTTTGGGTTAATGAGTAAGATTCTGGAACAAATTAATCACGTTATGAGAGGTTTGACTGTAATTGCTATTTAATTTAAAATGTTGTTGAAAAAGGAAAACTAAAATAGGGGAAATGCTATCTCGATGTACATTAAGAATTAAATGCATTCCCTCATAAAGTTTTTATATTTTACAGGTTTGGTAAGCAAAGTTTTCCCACCAGATCAGCTAGTCGAAGAAGCAATTAAAACAGCTGAGAAAATTGCAAGTTTTTCTAAAACTATCACAGCAATCTGCAAGGAGTCCGTTAATACTGGTGAGAAATGGAATGAATAATTTAAATAATGAATCCATTCTTTGATATCATTGTTTATGATAGCTTATCCTAAAGTCTACAGATACAACAGCTGTTTGACTTTGTATTGCAGGTTATGATCTGACATTGGCAGAGTCCATACACTTTGAAAAAAGATTGTTCCATGCCACATTTTCAACAGTAAGTGACTATACTAACAAGTGACTATATTAAATCAAATTGTGTTACCCCTCTTTTTAATAAATGTGTTTGAATTATGGCAATGTTAATGAAATAATATGTTAAATGGTTTCGACCTCATCAAAAGTTTTCTATTCCTAGAAATTAAGTTTAATTAACCATGGTATGCAACAGTTGACATTTGTTTTGCTTCTTATCCCTGTAGCATGATCGTAAAGAAGGAATGACAGCCTTTGTAGAAAAACGAGCCCCCAAGTTCCAAGATTGCTGAATACACCTTTGAACAATGACTTATAGTGTCACAAAGAGGAATTTACTCAAGACATTTTTGTCTGGAATTGTACAGTTGAACAATAGTTTGAATAATGCTCAAACAAATTTAGTGAGTCAATAAAAGAAGTATGAATATATGAGTTCAGAATATTTGTTGAATAAAATAGTTTATTAGGTCCAATAAAAACAAAAATACACAAAGAAATCAAGAGGTGGTTTAAGTTTTGTTTGAACATAGCCATGAGGCTGAGCTGGGTCCTTGGAAGTGTGTGCCTCATCTCTCCCCCTGAGAATGTTGCACCATCTTCCAAGGACAAGAATGCCTACAACTAAATGCAGGAAATTTGTGAAGAAACTAATTTTAAATTCTTTATGGGGACATTATTTTATTGAAGCAAAAAAAAAAAAAATCCTTTAACTTAAAGAGCAAAGCTGTGTCAATAATACATCTTTCAGTGAGTTGTTTGCTCAAGTAAACAAATAAAAGTTAAAATTATTTGACTAGACATGTTAAAAAATCTACAGCCAAAACTTGGATGTAAAAGTGAAGTAAGTTTTTTAAAGGAAGTCTGTGAAATCTTCATATGCCCCTACACCAGCATCACCACTTGCTCCCGTAGGAGGCCACATGTGAGAGGAGGGGCTGGCAGACTCAGAGGCTAGCGACTCCTCGGGTTGATATTCTAAGATTCTTTGTTTGAGGAGTTTGATCTGTCGCAGTCTCTCCAGCCAGTTGGACGCAAACACCTCGGGACTGCCCACCGTAGATTGCTGGCGTTGTAAAACCATTGAAGCAAGCTGGGGAAGTTAAATGAAATATGTTACAATTATTCTGAAGTTAAAATGTCTTAGACTTAGTGTTTCCCAAACCATGGTACTCACTTGGATAATGAAAGAAATGATATAAAGTTTGTACCTGTTTTCTGGTAAACTGTGACTATTGCAATGATTATTTTTCTTATCTTTTTTTTTTTTCATAAGATAATGGAGGTCTTTTCTTGTTATTGAGCATTGAGAAGCAAATAATAGAAAATGCAATAAGTTTCGCAGCTCCTCATAAACTCATATTTAATTATTTTTGAAGAAATTATGTGAAGCAAGCTAAAAGATCATTTAAAAATGTTGGCCATGTTTGACCATTGGCATACAAGATGAATAACTTATTTTTAATTGATAAAATATTATGCTTTTAAAAGTTAATTAGGCATATGTTCTTATTTTCAGTTTTAAAAAACTGAAATGAAAGAACTACAACAATAAAAGTATAGAAATGTCAGTTTTATCTGCTTCTTTTGAAACATGTGCTGTGATATTTTAAATCATTTTATGATTTATCTTTTTTGATGTTAAAGGAATAAATTTTTGGATACAATTAAATCTTTGAATAGAAAAGTTTAATGGTAATGTAGAGAATAAAATTAAGATAGGGAATCACTGCTCTAAATACTATAAAGTATTTCCTGTGGAGTTACACTACTTACACCCTTCTTATGGCATAACTCAGAGCTCAAAAATCTTTCTGGTAAAAATATTAATAGCTCAAATGAAACTTTTAGCTTATAAAAATGAATTGTATATGAACAACTAGAGACTAACCAATGGATTAAGTCAAATGTGATTGCTCCTCTTGACACACAATATATCTTGACATGGTTGTGTACATAAAAGACACAATGCGGATATTTAACCTAAGAGGATTTAGGCTCTGACTGAGACATGCAAACAATGTCTATACAGTCAATGTTACTGTAGTCATTAACTCTTGTTTGTGTTGCTATATCAGCTATGGAGGTTTAGGCAAGTCTAACTCTAAGAGTCTTGTTTTAAATCCAGTGGATCAGTAATGGGATAAGTCTAATTAAAAAGCTGCCCTGGATCCAAACAGTAGACATTGATTATAGTACTTACATTGCAGTTGATGGCTATTTGTCTAACCAAGAGTGGGAGATTGGCGTCTGATATGATCTTTGTGTGCGTATGGCCTAGGATGTCTGCTATGTCTGGGAATACATTGACATTTGCTATTTTTAAACAAATTTCATGACATCTCAAGTTTCTCTTAAAATAAAGAGGTATTTTAGAAGACTACAACTTTTCCTTTCATGAGAAAAGATGAAGTTTTCATTATTGAGTAAATAAATATAAATATGAAAAAGCCAGAATTTTCAGTTGAACATTTTTTTTTTTTACAATTGCAATAAAATTAAATTTAAATATCTTTAAAAAAAAAAAAAACTAGATGTAGAAAAAAATTGGCTTACTGTCATTAAATAAAAATGTGATAGGTAGTTATTTAACTGGCATGTTATTGTTATGAGTACCAAGATCATTATTTCAGTATTATTTATCACTGTTTATCAATACTTAGCTTGAGAGGAATGTAGAAAATTTGGCACAAAAAGCTGAATAAATTTAGAGCATTGAGAAACATGTACATGCTACTACAACTAAACAGTCAAAGATTGAAACTCAGTATATACAGGAGAAATTCTGAAACTCTTTGACCCACACATGCACATTGCACACTATTAATCTTTCGCAAAAAAAAGAAGAAAAAAGAGATGACAGACCGTTTAAAGTGGCTCAAGTATTGACATCCCCAGTAGCCTTATAAGTTAAGTTGTTTTGTCAATTCTCATATTATATTTTCATATCTTACCAAGTTATTTACTACAAATTTCAACCAACTACTTTCCATTTGCTGTATGTTGAGTAATGACTATTGCTAAGAAAGTCCTTCGCTGGCCTGGAGAGGGATGGGCGCCGCCAGGGTCTACCAAGCCCGAGAATGTTCCAATGGAAATATTAGAACCCACTACGATCTCGTAAAAAGAGGTTATGGGACTAAAGAAAAATCCCTGCTGAACTCTTAATTTTTTTATACAATTGTCTTGACTCTTTGACCAACTATTTGCTGGAGGAGAAAATTTATTCAATTTTTTTCTCTCAGGCTTCGTGCTCTTGAATAAAACTTGAATTATCTAAACTGAAATCAGTTTCAATCCTACATTCTTATTATTAACACTTGAGTCATCCTTCTGTTTAAAATAGTTGTTAACCATTGCTGATTGATAGAATTAGACTAATTACTTTATGGCATAGCCTCCATTCCCCCACACCTGCTTTTGTATTCTTGATTATCATTAGAAAGACAATAAAAATGCAATGAAAAAACAAACTAGGACAGAGGAGGGGGTGTCATGAACCAACTTCCCTGTGGGAGCCTGGTAAAATAAAGTTTGGTCAGAAAGGATTTTACCTATTTCTGGAGCAGCAGTAAATTAAACTTTTTTGCATGTCATACAATTCTAAAATGCACTTACTTAAAGTAAATTAAAATAAATCATAAAGGCCAACACATTTTAAAAATAGGAAACAAGTCAGCAGTTATAAACAAGGCACACACAAGCAGGAGGCAATTTAGTTGTTGGGAAAGATACGAGCGGTAGCAATGGCTTACCCTGCATTGTTCCTAAACCTAAAGGAAAATTGTAAAACCGGCATTTAGGGTGAAATAAAGAGTTATCAAAACAAGACAGCAGTTAAAATACTGGGCACACACAAGCAGGAGACGACTTGATTGTTGTTGGGAAATATAAATATGTAAACTAATATTTAGGGTAAAGTAAATGTATTGATATAAATGGTACTAAAAAATAATCTCTGATATGCATCCAATCAAAATTTTGGCATAATAACAAGGCTATTAAATGACTGATTGCTTTAGCTCAGTGAGGCACATAAAAATTTATATCTAAATTAGTAATGCACTTCAGTAATAACATTATTGTTATTTTACTTTCATAGTTACCAGCATATAAAAAGGGGGAAAAAATACTATTCAGTTTTTAAATAAAGATTATTAGCATTAAAAATCACTTCCAAACACTGAATACATTTTAGAAAAAAAAATAATTGTCTTTAATTTCAAAATAAAGATGAGGAAAATGATTTTTCAAAAAAGAAAATTCCAACTGAACAAGTATAACCTTGGACTGGTTTGAACATTTATTTTTAAGACTGCTAAACAACTAAATACATAAAGGATAAGAATATAAGGAATCAAGGTAATCCTAAGATAAATTAATTAGAGTTATATTAAAAGATAAACATGTGAAAAATGACTATCTTTAAAGTTAAAGGATTAGAAACCCTGGTAAAATACCATTAGTGAATTATTAAAAGAGCAAAGCTTTGGAAATCAAGGTTTTCAGTGTTTTAGTAGGCTTGAAAATTAAAGTTATATTGTATTCATTACCCCATGAAATAGTATTATGTGGTAAATAGTATTATGTGGCAACTAGTATTATGTAGTAAATTGTTTTATGTAGTAACTAGTATTATATAGTAATAGTATTATGTAGTAACTAGTATTATAAAGTAAATAGTACTATGTGGTAACAATTTTTATGTAGTTAATAGTAATCAAATCTGTAGCATTGTGCCTAATGGTATTTCCCAGTGAAAATAATTGGGTTAAAAATATTATACAAAGCTCACCTTCTTTTGTTATGAGTGTAACAGCATTGCTTTCATAGTCAAGTGGTCTAATGATAATACTCACAAAGTTAAATTGGCCCTGAGAATAGAATCATGTTTCCCTTTAAATGTCTCATCCTTGGCATTTTTACATTTTTGTATCGTCTCAGTTCTAAATTTAATTATTAATCCTAGTTGCTAGAGCCTGCGCGTTTTAGGATAAGAGTTTAAATGTACAAGAAATGGTTATTTCACACTTGTTCAAAGAATGAGCTTGATTAAATTAAAGAAAACTTAGTCCAGTATGGTTAACACTGACCCGATATCTAAACTGGTTTTGTTTATTTGAAGATTTATATTTCAATTTTTAATATTAATTTTAAAAAAATCTCTGTTCATTCTGCAATTATTAATTAGAAATAGACAAAAATTCTGGAACTTACAGAAATTGTTCCACTTTTGTAATCCTCAGAACTGTCATTGTAAACAATAGTGACAAAATCATTTCCAATGTGGCTTTTTTTATTATTAAACCTTGTGTCACCAGGACGATTAGGCATCAAGGTGGCAATGTGAAAAATAACTGAATGGAAAAATATATATATACATAATAGTAAGGAAATAATTTTGTTTAAAAAACTTAGGGAAATAGCAAAAATTTTAGAAAATAAATACACAAGACATTTCATTTTTAAGTCCTTCCTTCCCTCAAATTTACTGCATCAAAAATGAAATCCTATTAACTCACAACTTTTTCTTCATTAAATAATCATGAATTTGAATGCATGCAAACTTTGCCTTATAGGTAGCAATAAGTTTAAAAGTATCTGCCCCTTACTATGACATTTTAGCATGTTTAAATTTGGACGGCTAGCTCCTTTAAAAAGCATTTATAAATTATAGTCTAATTTTTGTCATATTTGTTTTTGTTTTTTTTTTATACTAGTGAATAGCAATTTTTTTAATACTTTGATTTACATGATGCAATGGAAATTTAGATGTCATTAGATATAGTTGCCAAAATGCTTTCTTATTAAAAAAAGGTTTTTAAAAAAATGAATGAAAGGAAATACATTTCTTGACTTTTGAAAATCATGTGGAGAGTTTAATTTTTCAAAACCCTTTTTAATACACTGTAGAAATAAGATATTTTATGATACAGTAGATACAAACTATTTTAAGACACTATATAGATGTGAAGTAAAAAGTGACATTGTTATAATAATAAGGATCGCACAAATGATTTTTAATTATGGTTTACTACAGAAATTAATAACCACTGAACAGCCCAGTACTACTACAGTCGGACCTCACTTATTTAAACTTAAAGGGACCCCTCCAAAAATTGATTCATGTTTTTGAGTTAAGGAAAATGGCATAATAGGCGCAGATTTATCACGGACTTTGGCTGGGACCAAACAATTAATTTGATATGGGGAGGTTTTTGACTGGGGGAAGTTTGACTAGGGATATCCCACCTTATGTATAAATGGCTTCAACAGAACTGTGATGAGTTTCTACATTTAATTAGCTGACTAATCTCAGACTTTAAAGCAGGGGTCATTTTGAAAAAAAAAACATTTAGATTTCATCAGCTTGTTTTACAAATGTTTCACACTGCTTATTTCATTATTTAAAATAATAAAATCCATTGAAAAACTGAACAGAATTCTGAACGGTGATAAAATTTGGAACACTAAAAAATTGTACAGAGTACGGGCAAGCCATTAAGTTGGGATTTATGCTTATTTAAACCTCACATGTGAAGGTTTCTCACCTCTGAGTGACTCACATGTGAAGGTTTCTCACCTGAGTGACCCACATGTGAAGGTTTCTCACCTCTGAGTGACTCGTCCTGCCAGGCCACAGCAAACTTCCCATCACTTGGGGTCAGCCCACCGAGGTAAACCTTTTCTCTTTCAGCTTCCTCTATGCTGATCATGTCTCCTAATGTCAGTATGAACTTTGTGTAGCGAGGAGAGCCAAACTCATTGCTCAGTAGAGTCTTCTCATCACTGGGCTGTCAGTGGACAAACAAACAATACAAATTAGTGTTCATATAGAGTTTTCTCATCACTGGCCTATCATTGCACAAATACAAATGAGTGTTAATATAGAGTTGTCTCATCATTGGCCAATAAGTTCACAATCAATACAACTAACCAAGAACCACTTCCTATTTAACAATACTGATGAGATTGATGTTTGCTGTGCAAAAATCATCATCTAAATTAAAAAAAAAAACTAATGGTAGCAGATACATATGATAAAACTAAATAAAGAATTAAATAAAAGTGTCACAGTGCATATATTTACCTGTCCTTTTCCCATGTACAACACTCCTATTTTATGTGTTTCATATGGATAGATGTGATCCAACATGTCGACAGTACGTCGAAATTTCTACATTGAGAGTAGCATAGCATTTATAAGCATAAGTAGATGACTTTATATATCTAAATATTAGGGATGAAGCCCTTGACCTCTCATATTTACAATAAGTCTAAAATATCGAAAAAAGGTTTGTTTTAAGCTTAGATGTAAAGCTCACAATCACAATGAGAATAATATAACATTTGAAAGCTACCGTAATAGACACCAGGTTTAAAGTTCTCATTTAAATATAATTGAACTATTGCCTAGTGTTATCACTAAAATAACTTTCTATAGCCAAGCTGTGTTATCATTAAAATAACTTTCTCTAGCCATGCTGTGTTATCCCTACAATAACTTACTATAGCCATGCTGTGTTATCCCTACAATAACTT
>MUZC01000772.1:159442-174664 GCA_002072015.1 Radix auricularia | reverse complement strand
CTCTTTTTACTGTCCCTACTTCTTCAATTGTTTCTTGTGTTAACCTCGTCTGGGGAGGCAGACCCTCTGTTGTGAAAGTTCTCTTTTTACTGTCCCTACTTGTTTTTTAACTCAACTTGCTCCACAAAATCTTTTACGCAGCTTGTAGCCCGTCGGTTATTTATGTCTGTTATTTATTATCCATTATTTCCTCGTTGGCAACCATTTCTAAAAAGTGACCTCACAGGGGCTCGGTATTATCTTTTGTTTTCCTTTATTTGTTTCCTTTTCTCTACCGGCATTGAATTTTAGTTTTTCTTAAACTCCACATTTTTAACATCGAGCACAAGCCCCTGATTCACTCTTCCCTGAGTATTTGTTAATTGCTCTTTGCTATAGCCCCGTCGGAATGCGAGGAACAGAGGAGGCAAGTATATCTCGGCTAAAATTTGAGGACGAGATATTTGCGGCACTGATAGAGAGCCGCCACAAAGAATTTCTGTCCCCAGTTATCGCCCTCAGAACACGGGGAAAGCAGAAACTTCTGGCAACAATTAATCAATGAAGAGTTCTGAGGCGTTTTTCGCGAACAGTCATGGCGACCAGGTGTGAGCGTGTGCGTGTGCTTGAGTGAGTGTGTGGGTATTGGTGTGTTAGGATGAGGGGGGAGTGTGTAAATTAACTAGTAAACAATACACCTTGGAGTGTGTACATCTAGTCACTTGTTGATGATGGGGCGATAGCCGCGTGATCAAAGAATGGTAAAAATAGCTCGTTTTCACCCTCACTCGGTGATTAAGTGTGCGCGGGAGTTGGCAGACGAGCCGATCTTTACCTTTTGTTGAGAGAGTAAGGGAAGGTTTTGGCTGTAGTTGATGTTAGGAGTTATGGAACTTGCTTTGGACGAAATGTAGATGATCAATGCTTGTCATAGGCCCTTATGTCTAGCGATAATAATAAGTTATATCAAATAATACAAACTTTATTATGTCTATTGAAACTTATCTTATCTTAGATATACTGACGCTCCTTCTATGCAGAAGATAATTGCGTCCACAGACCATGACAGATGAAACAAAAAGATTATGTCTACTAAGTAAGACAGTGGCTTAGCTAGGAATTTGTAAGAGTATGGGGGCTAGAGGAAATCCACACACAAAAAGTCGGTGATTTTTTAAAAAAAAATTTGGCCCGTGCATATCCCTGGGACCTTATCATATTTGCAAAAGACCCGAACCCTGTATGTGGTATGATTTAGGAGTAGTTGCTTGTGAAAGCTCGAATAGGAATATATTTGTTCTCTAATTCTAATGTTTGATTCAAAACTCTTAAACCATTTCGACATCCATGGAAGCTTTACCTAAACTAGATGAGCTGTTCTGTTATTGAGAGTGTTGTTACAATCGCAGTGGATTTAAATCTAAACCACGTGACGTCTGTTGCAATGTTCTGTCGTCTGCCAGTCTCGTGACCACACGGGCAGACGTAAAATAAACTCTCTAACCCAGCATCGCCTGACGACAATTACATCAGACATTTAATATACCAGGCCTAAGATGAAGAAAGAAATTTGCGGGGGAAGAGACTTTCGCTATTTTGTAAATATTTTTTTTTATAATAAAGCGTTGAATTTTGAATTTATTTATTAATGAAGTTTATCTTAGAGTTGTCTTATTCAAATTTTATTTTCAGAGACTGCGATACTAAATGCAAACGATAAATGGTGACTGATGAGTTATTGTATAACGCTTTGTGCCAAGTTGTGATGCTGAATTACGACTGCTGACTTATTATACAACAAAAACCATGGATAAGTGTAGGACGCAATATTCTTCTGTAAAGATAAGATAACGCTTTACTCCACTCAGTGATGTCTGATGAGTTCTTGTCAAACGTTTTGTTCCACATTGTGGTCCTCGTAAAGTGTTAAGTCCATGCTAGTGCAGCAAGCTGAACGCTTAAAAAGAAAGAAAAAAATGTGGGTGGGGGCGCCAGTGTGGTGCAGTCTAGGCAAGCGTTGACCAAGTTCTAGAGTATTCATATTGATAATAAAATGGTCCAAAATTTGGTTTAAGTCTGTAAGTCAATCCAATGGATTTACCTGTGTTGCTTCCATTCAAAAATTTAAATCTCGCACACGCAATGAAGCGGTCACCCACTAAAAGCTCGACATTTTAGATCACGTGATGTTTTTTTATTTGTGTGTGTGTGCGCGCTTGTTGTGTGTGGGGTGGCGGAAACTAAACGCAAAATGGCGTCATCACTCTCATTAATCCCATGATATATTTATTCCCGAATAAGATGGGGTTTTATCAAACATTTGACAGATCATGAAGAGATCATGTTAAATCTGGCCCCTAGTAGTCCCAGTCTAGGTGGCCCCTACTAGTCCCAGTCTAGGTGGCCCCTATTAGTCCCAGTCTAGATGGCCCCTATTAGTCGCAGTCTAGATGGCCCCTATTAGTCCCAGTCTAGGTGGCCCCTACTAGTCCCAGTCTAGATGGCCCCTACTAGTCCCGGTCTAGATGGCCCCTATTAGTCGCAGTCTAGATGGCCCCTACTAGACCCAGTCTAGATGGCCCCTACTAGTCCCGGTCTAGGTGGCCCCTTCTAGTCCTGTTCTAGATGGCCCCTTCTAGTCCCGGTCTAGATGGCCCCTACTAGTCCCGGTCCAGGTGGCCCCTTCTAGTCCCGGTCTAGATGGCCCCTACTAGTCCCGGTCTAGATGGCCCCTATTAGTCCCGGTCTAAGTGGCCCCTACTAGTCCCTGTCTAGATGGCCCCTACTAGTCCCAGTCTAGATGGCCCCTATTAGTATTGAAAGTTACTAAAAGATGTTGGAAAAACTCAGTGTATTCAACATAAGACGTTGTCTGGTGAAAATCTTTTTAATCAAAATTTAAACATAGTATTTGCATCGATCTGAAATATATAAAAACAAGATATGACAGTGGAGAATGAAAGAATTACATATGCATAAAGTCATCAAGATGAAAGTCATCAAAAGTTGAACCTAGGACAATACAAAGCTCACTCACAACTTGCTCAACAACCCTGACATATATGTGGGTCAGATACCAAACATTACGCGTTCATAACAACAGAACAGAGTTTGTTATATCTAATAGACTCAAGTGATCTATGTCTGTTTATTCATTATATCAACAAATAAATTAACGTTATATAATTTTTTTAACATTGTATCTTTTAGTTTAAACTACATGACTAAGTAACAAACTGTAAGAAATCAAGACGAATCAATAGTCTGAAATTTGATATTCGAGAAAAGTCATTTACATGCTGTTTGTTTTGATGTTTGATGGTCGAAATGTTTTAACCGTTTGGATGAGGTCATCTTTTTTTCGGTTTTATTTTTATCAATACAAAAGTTCAGCACAAGAACATTTATTTGGAGTTTTACGGTACGTGTCTCTAAACAACATGCAATTCTTTATTCTTTGTTGTTGTTTTTTTTAAATTAAACTCAAGTCGATAGTCAAACTACACTAGATTAACAGGCTAAATTTGAAATTCAAATAAAACTTGAAATTCGATTAAAATTTAAGAAAATATTTATTTTTTTCAAATTTGTTAATAATTATAATTTTTGTCACTAACATACTTAACCCACGTATTATTATGATTATTTATTTAGACGTAAACAAAAAGCTTTTCTTCATTATTTTTTTTGCACAGCAGAGCGAATTTGCTGTGTTGCGTCACAATATTTGGGAGCCACGGAATTACCGCGCCTTAACCGATTTTGCGAAATAGTGAATCGAGATTTAACGCTATCTATAGACTGTATGTGCGTCATATAAATATATTGATAGAAATTAATTTACTAATCGATTAAATTACTTCCCGATTAATCGATTAATCGGGGAATAGTTAATAGGTACCAGACCTAATACAAATCTATTATTTAATAATGCCTGACAGTATTTTGTTATTACTAGACTACAACTACTGGGGTGTTGGCACTGTAATTACAACATTTAGTGGAATGAATGGGTTTGTATTTAAGAGAGGGTTTCAAGAGACAGTTGACAAAACGTCCATGCTATAAACATGAGTTATCATTTCAAATAAATTAGTCTGAGAACTTTGCTATAAACTTATGTTCCTTTCATCTTATACACACCACCCTTAATTAAGTTTCCATCAAATGCGCACCAGAAATATAATTTATCAGTAACATCAGAATTAACCTTGCGAAGCGCGCACATTTAACAAGTACTAGTCTAAGCGCGAAGTTAGTGCCACACGCCAATTACAAACACCAGTCAAACTTTGCGCACCAAAATAGCACAATGTTACTGTATCACATGCGTATCACAAATGCACCACACACAAAAACACAACTTTGATTTTTCACATGTAGTCTACACCTTTCATGAAATACGCAAATCACATTTTTAAAAGCAATACTTCAACCAAACCAATCTATTCTAAGATATTCCATTAGCTAGCGACTCCAACCATAGACCACACCTCCTTTAAGAACAGTCAAGTTCACATGTCGCTGCCAAATACTCGATGTCCAGTTATAAAAATACTTCCACACCCTTAAGAACACAGGGTTTTTTTCTATTTGAAATAATTCAAATTATGTCATTTAAATTATCTTGGATGTATACAGAGGCGTAGTTTAGGAAGGAGGTGGTGAAGGCGTTCCATCTTTGAAGGCACTATTTTTTCTCAAATTTTCTTAATTTTTTTATGAAGTCGACCGCAAATTAATTTCATTCAGAGACGGATTTTTTCCCCGTGGAATGGATGAGAATTCACGACGCACCCCGGGCTGCATTTACCGCAGCTACGCTTCTAGATTTCAGCCTTGATTATATGTCCCCAACCTTCCCTCCGTGCAGAAGAAATACGTTAATATTCCAATAATATACATTAGTATCAATCGTAATAAAGATGAACTCATCCATAAATAATGTTCCAAGATTGTAACAGCTCCTACAAGCACTGAAACTTGCAGTAATCACTTCATTCAGCAGTTTGTTTCATTTTTTCAAGTGAACTGTATCAACTCCGAAAAAGGAAGAACTTTTTGATACGGTTCAAAACGACAATCTTCTGGTCAGCAGCTCATTAGTGACAACAGACATTTGTTGTTGTTATTATAATTATAATGCGCTTCAGAAAAAAAAAACATATTTAGAAAGTAGCCTAGCATTTCAGAGCTAAGTATTTGAACTCCGTTGCCAGTCGTTTGTGTTTCGGAAGCTCATTAATAATTGGAGCAGCATCTTTGTTTTTAATTTGTTACACACAGAAGCGAACAGTTCCGAAACTTCCATCATCTGTTTAATATCCAAGTGGGAAAGAGAGAAGCACAGCTGACACCAAGCGTTCGTTGACCTACACGACTCCCGCTATCACGTGATCTCATCATCTGCGCAAGAGCTGTGAGAGAAGACAGAGAGACGCCAGGACAGCAGCGAGCCACCCCGTGGGTCTTGTGGCCGAGTTATCGGGGTCTGTTCTAGCTCGTCGCTCCGACTGCTGGCTTCTGTTCGAGTCCTTGTCGTCATCCCCCTCATCGACTGTGTCACTGACGGCCAGCGCCACGTTATCCTTGGCCACGTCATACCTGGTTGGGTCAGTCTGGGCGCTGTCCTGGTCATCGTCCCATTTGTAAGACGTGTCACGGCCACGGCCGGAGTCACGTGACTCTTCGGTCGATATCGCGTCCTCGGGAATTACATTAGTGTTGGAGTCTTCCAGTGCGTCTGAGGCGTCATTGTCCAAGGGGAGGTGGGGAAAAGATGGAGGGGTATCGTCCTCATCGGTGAATTCTTGACTCTGTGACTGTGACGCTGACGCTTGTGTAGTAGTGGATAGTGAGGTGAACAGTTCACTCGTGTCGTCGATGTTATAGTTGTTATTGTGATGGTTGGTTTCTTCAAAGGTGATACTTTTTTCTGTGGGAAAGGAGTCCACATTGTCGTCGACCTTTAGCCCCTGGTGAACAAACTCAGTCGTTAAAATTTCAAAATCAGTGGGCCGGGTCCGAGGTACCTCTGTCCCAACTGTTACAGCGGTCATCTCTTGTGTCGGAAGGCCCTGGGTGACTGAGCTGTCCGAGTGGTCATCATGATACCGTTTTCCAGTTGTTAGATTTTTGACGTAATCATTTTCGATGATATCGGGGAACTCTTCAATCTCGAAGCTCCTGACAGTTTCACCCGAACTTGTGGGCGAAGAGGCCGAGGCGGTAGCGTCGTCATGTCTGTTTTCAGATACCTCACTCCTAGATGTTGTAGGGTCGTCATGTCTGTTTTCAGATACCTCACTCCTAGAGGTTGTATCCTCGGCTACCTGAGGGCCGAGTGTCGCCTCTGTCGTAGATTTGGACTCATCCACATGAAAACAAAGAGCCCCTAAGGTCAAATCAGAAAGTCTGAATGTCCTTTCCCGATGCGTAATTTTATCATCGTCTCCAGGGAAGACGCAGCGATTGGTAGCCAGAAAACTCTGCATCTGCTCCTTGCTCAACACCCAGGCCAGCTCACAGGAGCAGACGAAGTTGTTGGTGTAGAACAGGAACCTGGAGGCCGTGTCCGCGAGTTTTTCAATGCTGCCCTCGGCCAGATGGTCGATGTTGTTGTTGTAGATAGTGACGTCATCGATCTCGCTGACCCCAGCGAAGACGTCCCTGCCCAGTGACGTGATGTTGTTCTTGTAGAGCTGTAGCGTGAGAACCTCCGACATGTGGTAGAAAGCCTCCTCTGAGATAGTCTCAAAGCTGGAAGACCAGATGGCAAACTTGATGATGCCGCTGATATAGGAGAAGGCGTGTTTGCCCACTCGGCCGAACTTGCACTGCGAGATGACAAATTCATTGATGTCACTCAGGCCCCTGAAACTGTCCGGTTCTATGATGTCAAAGGTTGATTCGGATATGGCGAATCGTTCCAGATTGGATAGACCTGTTTAAAAAGATAATTTTTATCAATATTAAGACAAGGAATTTTCAATTTAATTTTTTCCGTATTTACTTCATCTACACCATACACTCGTCATAATTATTTCGTACATTTCGTCGTACTAACAGTGGCGGATTTAGCTATAGGGCAGGGGGCGGGTCGCCCCCCCCCCGCGCTCCAGTTGGGTCTAAAATGGCGCCCCCTGAGACGCCCTCATGAACACTAAAAAGGTGTAACCAGAGAAAAAAAAAGAAAAAAAAATGCTAAACACGTAAAAATTTAATCAACACAAAACTGCAATACGACAATATTGGCTTGCTAAATATCGTATTTCAAAACTGTAATATCTGGTTTGGTCAGTCAGGAGCGTCGCTAAGTGGAAAAGAATGGAGAAATATTGAAACGAATGATAAACGTGACGTTTTTCTTGATATTTAGCAAAACAAGGTTTGCTCTTCAGAGTACACAGAGAAAATTCTTGCTTTAGACTTGAGTGATATTAGTTGTAGAAATACTTGAAATATTTGTTAAATCGCAAGTTTATTAGCCAACTATGATTCCACTTTGGACAGTCATCTAGAGTTTAAAAGAAAAATGAAATTTATTTAANTCATGATGTGCAGATTGATTTAATTCAATCATTTGCATCTGAATTATTGGCAGTAATTGATAATGAACATGTATTTTCTGTAACTTTGAATCAACGATAAATCGTTTCGCTCCACATAGAAAGGAATTTAAATATGGCTCAGGGCTCTATATAAATTCGCATAAACTAAGTTTCTTTCTTAGATCAATAAATATACTAATGAAATAAATATACGTTACTATTTTGAAGACATATCTGTTTATATTGTTTCTTCTGTTTGACTTGTTTGTTGATTTGGAAATTTTACTAAATTAGTAGGATAATAATTAGTATTGAAAACGGCTGCGGATATTAACGATTAATTTCTCGACTAATCCTTAAAAATTTTAAGGATCAAATTATTTTTAACAATTAATCGACCCATCACTTAAAAATAATTTGAAGTCAAAAAGTCAACAAAAATTATTTTTTTTAAATGCGGCTGATAAATAATTTTCTGAAGATTACACGAACATTTTGGTAATGGCAGTAATGGAGTTTGACTCTGAAACAGAAATGACGACAGCTCTTCTGGTGAATTACTGCGTTACAAAATGGAGATGGAAGTTCTTGAATCCATTAATCCTGTACAATGGTGGAAAATTAATGAACACCGATATCCGATAAGGCTATTTCTTGTCAAGACCGTTTTGAGCATACCAGTTTAAGTTTTCTCAGTTCCATGTGAATGATTATTCAGCTCGGCTGGTTATATTGTCAATTAGATCCGCTCATCACTTGAACCAATTAATGTCAACACACTTGTCTTTTTGCTTAGTTGGTGAAAAGTAGACATATAAAGGAGACATGCCAGTGTTATTTAGATTTTCAACAAGAACGTGAAATGAGTGCTACTTATGACATCATAAATTAAAATTTTTGGCTTTAATCGAAATTAACGATTAATTAATCGTTAATTTTTCAAAAGGTAACAATTAAATTTAAATTAATCGTTAACAGCCCTAGTATTTACCCAATGCTCTGATATTAGTAAAATTTTGCGGCGCCCCTTAAAATTCTCCTGGCCCCCCCACGCAGACAAAGCTAAATCCGCCACTGCGTACTAATCACTTGTTTATTTGTTATATATTTTTCAAAGTAACGCTATGTAATTCTCATTTTTAATACATAATATATATTCAAACTTAGAATTACTAAATACTAGGGCTGTTAACGATTAATTTAAATTTAATCGTTAACTTTTGAAAAAAAATTAATTAATCGTTAATTTCGATTAAAGCCAAAAATTAAAATTGATGATGTTATAAATAGCACTTATGAAACGTTCTTGTTCACAATCAAAATAACACTGGACTGTCTCCTTTTTATGCATCTTTTAACCAACTACTCAAAAAGGGAATGTGTTGACATTAGTTGGTTCTAAAGATGAGCGTGTCTAATTGACAATATAACCAGCTCAGCTGAACAATCATTCACAGGGATCTGAGGTAACTGGTATGCACAAAACGGTCTTGGCAAGAAATGACATTATCGGATATTGGTGTTCATTAAGTTCCCACTATTGTAGAGGGTTAATGGATTCAGGAACATTCATCTCCATTTTGTAACGCAGTATTTTCATCAGAAGAGCTGTGGTAATTTTCTGTTTCTGAGTCAGACTACATTACTGCAATTAGCTTAATACGCTTTTTCTTTGGTTTGATATGTAGGCAAACTTTATCAACATTTTGAACATTAAAAATAATTTAATCGTTAAAATTTGTAACGATTAATCGATAAATTAATAATTAACTTCCGCATCCCACTAAAAACCTTTCTATATTAGGTCTAACAAACGTTATCATAACGCCAAAACCCAGTTTAAAAAAAAAAAAAAAAAGATTCTTATATTCTCATAACCTAAGGAGCATTCAGTTACGCTGTTGAATTAGTCATCACTCAAGGAGTATTCATTTATACAGCTGAGGATTCAGTCAATTGGTCACGACCTATAGCTAAGTACCTCTAAACGCCCCGCCTCTGACCACACGAACATTGAGCATTCAGTCAATTGGTCACGACCTATAGTTAAGTACCTCTAAACGCCCCGCCTCTGACCACTCGAACATTGACTGACGTCATCTCCAGGACCTTGAGGTTGGTGGCCATGGCCAGGAAGCCAGGGGTCAGCTCGTCCACGTCGCCAGTACTCAGCGACAGCGTGTCAATCCCAGGGGGCAGCAGGGCCAGGTCAAGGAGCTTGAAGTTCGAGCACGTGACGAACGTGCCGTCAAAGCAGACGCAGAACTCTGGGCAGGCGGTTGCTGGGGTCAAGGTCATGATGAGAGCCACCATCGCCAGATGCAAGCAGGACGGTGGCATGTTGTCGGTTTAAAGAGAGTCAAAAGTCAGATCTGAAATTTGAGATGAAACTTATATTTAAAATCGGTTATTGTCTTCATGGGGAGAGTGACATCTGTCATTGTCATGATGGTAAGTGACATCTGTCATTGTCATGATGGTAAGTGACATCTGTCATTGTCATGATGGTAAGTGACATCTGTCATTGTCATGATGACAGTGGCTTCTGTCATTGTCATGATGGTAAGTGACATCTGTCATTGTCATGATGACAGTGACTTCTGTCATTGTCATGATGAGCGTGACATCTGTCATTTTCATGATGACAGTGACTTCTGTAATTTTTATGATAAGAGTGACATCTGTCATTGTCATGATGAGAGTGACAACTGTCATTGTCATGGTGGTAAGTGACATCTGTCATTGTCATGATGGTAAGTGACATCTGTCATTGTCACGATGACAGTGACTTCTGTCATTGTCATGATGAGCGTGACATCTGTCATTTTCATGATGAGAGTGATAACTTTCATTGTCATGATGGTAAGTGACATCTGTCATTGTCGTGATGAGAATGGCATATGTCATTGTCATGATGAGAGTGACATATGTCATTGTCATGATGGTAAGTGGCGTCTGTCATGGTCATGATGGTAGGTGACATCTGTCATTGTCATGAGAGTGACATCTGTCATTGTCCTGGTGGGGAGTGACATATGTCATAGACTGGATGATGTCATAAACATAATAAATTACCAACACCTCAACAAATCTGAACATTTAAATATTTAAACGTTTGATACCTCAATCAGAGAAAGAGTGGGGGGGGGGGGGGCAACTGAGGTGTCGGATATCGAAGTTATTGTTACATCGATGCCATTAGAACGGGATCGATTACTGTGTAACAATTCGTTCATTGTGACAAGTCAAACTAGTCGATTCTAACCAAAATATTCCTTAGAAGTGTTAGAAACTGAGGATCTGTTTACACCTAATGTTATAATGACACAATCTTGGCAGTCAAGTCCCTTGTTCACCATCAACCTCGTCAACATTCTAACAATCCACACACATTGATGAGACAGCACCAACTATTGAAGTACGTATTGTACTAGTCCACACAGATTGATGAGACCAGCACCAACTATTGAAGTACGTATTGTACTAGTCCACACAGATTGATGAGACAGCACCAACTATTGAAGTACGTATTGTACTAGTCACACACACATTGATGAGACAGCACTAACTATTATAGTAAGTATAGTACTAGTCCACACACACATTGTTAAGACGGCACTAACTATTGTAGTAAGTATAGTACTAGTGCAAACACATATTGATGAGACAGCACTTACTATTTTAGTGAAGACAGTCGTAACCCACAGAGATCACAGAATAATTCAATAGCTTGGACTTTTCTTACGTCTACAGTAAGTGCAAGGGTTTTTTGGCTCTTCGCAGTGCGGCAACGTATTTGAATTTGTTGAAAGAAAATTCACGACTATTCGGCTTAAAAAACCTGATTAAAATTCTACAAATATCCTTTCATCCTGTACTTTCTGCAGAAACCTTATCCTCATACTGCCATAAGGTTACTGGTTAAGCCCCACCCCCCACCCCCAGATCCGGGTTACACCTGGGATGAGCATCACATCACACGACGTTTCGTTGCTCCATGGAATATAACATTCCCCAGAAACTGCGCGTACATTACTCGACACGCATCAGTGCACCCGCCAACAGTTCGGGTTTTCACCTCAGACATTTGGTGACGTCACCACGCTCTCTCGTCGGCTGAACCAAGCAGGTCTACAAGAGCGAGAGAACAATAGTTGCCTGTGGACTGTAGTCTTAGTGAAACATCTCTAAACAAACTCTGCCTATTGTTAATGAATGTGGGGAATTAAAACGACAAAATCACAGAAGTTAACATTGTGATCAATCTCAGCTTTCTTGTAATCATTGACTTTCATTGTGGAGGAAATTCGTTTAAAATTGACTTGATTGTTAATAGACTCCATACTGTGAGATCTCAGTAAACAGACTCGATACAGATAGATCTCAGTAAAGAGAATAGATACTGTGAGATCTCAGTAAAGATACTCGATACTGTGAGATCTCAGTAAAGATAATCGATACTGTGAGATCTCAGTTCTTGCTCCGTTCAAACAACATTTTGAGATGAACTCAGCATAACCCTTTCCAGTAAAACTGTCAACCGTCTGTTAAAACACGGAGAGTTCTCTCCCTTCTCCTGTACAGCAGGACTATAGGCTCCAGTTTGTACATGCAATCTTTGTCGTAGATTTACACGTCTTCCCACTGGCATCCCCATAAATTATTCCCCTTGATACAGAATAGCGGAGTTCTTGGAAGACAAAATTATCCCCCCAACCCCCACAACACACACACTTTTTGTTTGTTAAAGACGTGGGAGCTGGGAGGAGACACTGAGAGGGACAGAGGAAGAAGGAGAGACTCGGAGAGTAAGAAAAATGATAGCTCGCCAAGATTAAATGTCTGAGAAGGAGAGATTTGGAGAGTAAGAAAAATGATAGCTCGCCAAGTTTAAATGTCTGAGAAGGAGAGATTCGGAGAGTAAGAAAAATGATAGCTCGCCAAGTTTAAATGTCTGAGAGGGAGAGACTCGGAGAGTAAGAAAAATGATAGCTCGCCAAGTTTAAATGTCTGAGGAGGCAAAAGTTTGGAAAAGTGGAGTTTTCATTTTAAAAAATATATTTATATTCATGGGTCAGGCTCGAGGGAGGGACACGTAAAAATATTCATCTCAATTCTGTTAGTGCTATCGTCGTTGACAATGAAGATGTTAATTTACAACTTGGCTTCACTCTTGATAACAAACGTTTGAAAATAGAATAAAAAAAACAGAAGAGGAACTTGAACGAATAGAAGGTTTTATCACAATAAGTTCACTTGAAAAAAAATGTTAATAAAACGGTATTTTCTAAGAATAGATTTTTAATTACTTTTTTTTTCTTAAATATGTTCAGGGGTGTTAACAAATATAAAAGTTGAAGTCTATCAAATACGCAGACAGAAAACAACAAGAATCTTAGAGTCAGTAAACAACAAAAATCTTAGAGTCAGTAAACAACAAGAATCTTAGAGTCAGTAAACAACAAGAATCTTAGTCAGTAAACAACAAGAATCTTACAGCCAGTAAACAACAAGAATCTTAGAGTCAGTAAACAACAAGAATCTTAGAGTTAGTAAACAACAAGAATCTTAGTCAGTAAACAACAAGAATCTTACAGCCAGTAAACAACAAGAATCTTAGAGTCAGTAAACAACAAGAATCTTAGAGTCAGTAAACAACAAGAATCTTAGTAACAATATAATTATAGCGAGCATTTTCAAGGGCGCCATTTAAATGTAAGACTTTGATACTTGAAACTGATGTCTTTAACGGCAATGTGGTTCAACCAAAAACTATAATATTAATATAGATATAGATATAGATCTATATGTAGATCTATCACTTACTAAATTAAGCATCAACAAACGCTGCTAATATTTTCAATCGATTCAAAATTGCTTCGAAATTCTCAAGCCTATTTTGTATATTACCTGCAGTATAGCCAATTATATATTACCTGCAGTATAGCCAATTCAGTAAATCTGATTTGGGAAAAGGAAAAGGCTTTCATTCAAGATTTGATCAAACGAAGACTTTTCAGATTATTGTGCAAGGAACAAATGGCGCCCTCAGACTTTAGGGATCCCTACAGTCATCCGCATTGCAGGCACCCCAGGCGTTTCTAGTTAGATGGAATTATAAATTAAAGAACCAAAGACCCGAAAGGAAGTACCCACTCCCACCCCAAACCACCCACCTCCTTTGGGTTTCTCCAGACATGAAGAAAGTCGGTGACTCAGCGGATCTCGCATTGTCTCAATAACCCCAACTCGCCGCACGTGTTTTATATACACTGTCTTTCATGTACGTAATGCACATTGTGTACATGTAATCTGCTGGTAGTTTGTCCTGACCCGAGCTTTCATGCCCCCTCCCCCGGGGTAACTCTCACCAGGAACCAATGTTTTCACAGCAGCCCTGGATCAGTGTGACGTAGCTTCATGCCATGACCCAATTTATAGAACATCTTATTTTACACTTTCACCTGACGGGATGTTTTCTTTAAAAAAATTCCGATTCAACACATCAATTTATTACAATGGAATAGTTAGGAATGCCTTCAAATTAAATATAACCATGGTTTACAATGGAATTGTTAGTAATGCTTCAAATTACATAAACCAATGTGTTGCATTGGAAGTTTTAGGAATGTTTCCAAAGATATATTATAAATCTTTATTGTAACAATTGAATTGACTAATACCTCTGATAATCACTCTTCACATTCTCTGTTTATCGTTTTTCAAACGTTTACTTCTCTCTTTCTCTGTTTCTCTCTCTCTCTCTCTCTCTATCTCTCGTTCTTCCTCTCTTTCTATTTCGTTCTATCTCCCCCCCCTCTCTCTCTCTCTCTCTCTCTCTCTCTCTCTTTATTTATCCTTTTCCTTTGCCCATATATCTTGCTCTATTTTTTCTACACTGCTCTGAATCTCTCCTTTTCGGTCTTTATCTCCCTCTATATTCCTTCCTCCTTCTAGTTCTCTCTCTCTCTCTCTCTTTTTCTCTCTCTCTCTCTCACACACACACACACACACACACACACACAAACACACACACAGAGACTTAATCTGCCTAGCTTTTTAAACATTTATCTTCACCCATCTCTTTCTCTTCTCTCTCCCTCCCTCCTTCCCCCCCCCCTTTCTCTCCCTCTCTCTCTCTTTCTGTCTCTTTCAAATACATTCGCTGACAACATAGATAGCTATTTTACCTAAACTCTAATATGATTCACTGAAGCACATGAGCTATATAGAGCTTCAAGTCTGAAGTATACTACATCTATCTGGGAGGCTTGTCAGAAAATCACTTTAAGATGAACTGGAAAAAAAATCTGGATGAGTTGTTGCCCTTGGATGGCCGCCAGCGACCAATGAGAGGCCAGGGAACTGCTATGGCTTATCGTCTGCTGGTACGGCGCGCCGAGTATCATACCAGATTCTCAAAGTTAACGGCAAAGCTGGGCATGTCAGTGTCAGTGCTAAGAAGGTCTATCGCTTTTCTCAGGTTGTGGTATAGAAAATGGAAGCTAATATGCTAAGATTCTGGTTTTAAATAAGCAAAGATCGAATTTCATACACATCTCAGAAACTGGAAGGGGAAAAAGTCGAACAAATGGAAATGTAATTTAGAATAAAAAAAACAAACTTTTAGTTTTAGTTTGAGATCAAAAAATAAATAATGACGTAAGCTCAGCCCCCGTACGTATGAGAATAA